>BQNB010160127.1:0-14834 GCA_026074375.1 Tanacetum coccineum | reverse complement strand
TGATGATGCTTCAAGGTTTTGTTATATTTATTTATTACATATTAAGGATGAAGCACTAGATAAATTCAAAGTATTCAAAACTAATGTTGAATTACAACAAAAGTCTTAAATCAAAAGATTTAGGACTAATAGGGGAGGTGAGTACATAGATACTCTGTATTTTCAGTGTGTTGGTATTATCCATGAAATGACTGCCCCCTATACTCCAAAACAAAATGGTATAGCTGAAAGGAAAAATAGAGTACTGAAAGAAATGGTAAATTTCATGTTGTCCTACTCATGACTGAGTCAAGGGTTGTGAGGTGAAGCTATGTTAACAACTAGTTATTTATTAAATATGGTTCCCAATAAAAGGAACATAATTACCCCTTATGAACTCTGGACTAAAAAGAAATCAAACTTGAACTACCTCAGGGTTTGGGGCTGTAGGGCAGTTGTAAGACTCCTTGATCTAAAGCTGAAAACTTTGAGTGAAAGAGGCATTGAATGAATCTTTGTTGGATATGCTAAGCATTCCAAGGCTTTTAGGTTCTTTGTTATTAAACCTAATGAATCAGTTTCAATTAACTCAATGATTGAATCAAGGGATTCTATCTTTGATGAGAATAGATTCTCTTCAGTCCCTAGACCTAGTCTTAGGATTCCAAATGGAACTGAAGACATTGGTGGTTCAGTGTTCCCTGTGAAGAGGTTGTGACTCAACAACCTGAACATGAGCTTAGAAAAGGCAAAAGGAATAGGAATCCAAAGAACTTTGAATTTCAATTATACTTAATTGAAGGAATAAGGGATGAGGTCTCTGACCATCACTCCTATTGCTTTAATGTTGAGGATGAACCCAAAACATTTGATGAAGAAATAAAGTCCCATGATGTTGCTTTCTGGAAATAAGCAATTAATGTTGGCTGTTCTACCTCCAGGTTGCAAACCTCTTGGTTGCAAATGGATCTTCAAAAGAAAACTAAAGGTAGATGGAACTATTGAAAAGTTTAAGGCAAGGCTGGTCATTCAGGGATTTAAACAAAAGTTAGGGATAGACTACTTTGATACTTATGCTCTAGTGGCATGTATCAATACCATAAGA
Source organism: Tanacetum coccineum (assembly GCA_026074375.1). NCBI lineage: Eukaryota > Viridiplantae > Streptophyta > Magnoliopsida > Asterales > Asteraceae > Tanacetum > Tanacetum coccineum. The sequence goes on along the minus strand of BQNB010160127.1, from coordinate 13,750 downwards.
CTACTGATTGCTATGGCATTAATTCACAATTTGATTATTCATCAGATGGATGTGAAGACATCTTTCTTGAATGATGACTTGGATGAGGAGGTATATATGAACCAACCTCAGGGCTTCATCATGCGTGGCAATGAAAACAAGATGTGTAAACTGATTAACTCTCTATATGGACTGAAACAGGCACCTAAGCAATGACATAAAAAATTTAATGAAGTGGTTTTGTCTAATGGTTATTTACTTAACCAAGCCGACAAATGTGTATATAGCAAATTTGATGAATCTCGTAAAGGAGTCATCATTTGCCTATATGTTGATGACATGCTGATCTTTGGCACTGACCAAGTTCAGGTTGACTTGACAAAGGAATTTTTGTCATCAAGGTTCTCTATGAAGGACATGAGAGAGGCTGATGTTATCCTGGGTATAAGGATTAAACATGAAAGTAATGTAATATCAATTTCTCAGTCTCATTATATTAAGAAGGTACTAAAGAAATTCAATTACTTTGATTGCACTCTAGTGAGTACTCTTATAGATACAAGTAAGAAGCTGATGCTTAATAATGGTCAAGCTGTATTTCAACTTGAGTATTCTAGGGTGATTCGCTGCTTGATGTATGCCATGACTTGTACAAGGCATGACATTGCATTTGTTGTGGGTAAACTGAGCAGGTATACTAGTAATCTTGGTACTCAGCACTAGCAAGCAAGCAATTCAGGGGGTACTGAAGTACTTAAAGAAAACCATGGACTATAGTTTGACATATACTGGTTATCCTTCGGTTTTAGAAGGATTGACTGATGCAAGCTGGATCAACAACACCAAAGGCAATTCGTCTACAAGTGGCTGGGTATTCCTGCTTGGTGGTGGTGCAATTTTTTGGGCTTCCAAGAAGCAAACTTGCATTACTGGTTCAACAATGAAATCTAAATTTGTGGCTCTAGCAGCTGCTGGTAAGGAGGCTGAATGGTTGAGAAACCTGATCCTTAAGATTCCATTGTGTTCCAAACCTATAGCTCCTATTTCTATCTACTGTAATAGTGTTGCTACATTGGCAAAGGCTTATACCCAGATGTACAATGGAAAGTCTAAACACTTAGGTGTCAGGCATAACATGATTCGTGAGCTGATCATGAATGGGGTGATATCTATAGAGTTTGTGAGGTCTCAACAAAACTTAGATGATCACTTAATGAAGGGCCTGGCTAGAGACTTGGTTATAAAGTCTGCTGAAGGGATAGGTTTAAAGTCCAACTAAGTCGCTGAATGCTAGGATACCCAACTCCCTACTGAGGAAACTTGGTAGCTGAGTTCAATGTAGAAAGCTGAACTTTTAATGGACTGGAGCACATGTTTTTACATATCATCTCAAGGATGTGCTTGGTATCTGCTGAAAGGAGGATGAAGTCTTTACTTCTCAATGGTTAATTTCTTTGAATAAAAAGGAACCACCTATGTAAATGTTGAGGTTTTGCCGCCTTAGGGAGCATGGACTTTGGCTCTTAAAACATTTATGAATTAGATATAGACACATAGCTTGTATAGTGTCAGGAGTTTCTTAAGTGTTTGAAAAATTATGTGTATTTTATCTTCAGGTATTCAAATGGGTTGAAGGGTTCATTTCTTAGAACACCCTGATTCTTGAATATTTGAACATGTAATTTACTAAGATGGAAATTTAATCCTCAGTACATTTTCATATATGCACTTGTTTTGTTTATTGTTCAAATTTTCATGCAAAGGAATTGTAGTAAATTGGAGAGGATTATTGAAAATTTAGTACAATTGTGGGAATCAGATCATACTTGACATGGGTTTGGAGGTACGAAGTGTACACCCATCAAGTCACTAATTTTCCCTTACTCTTTTAGTGTTTAGAATTAAATGGGTGGTTACAAGCATTTAAGTGGCAGGTTTGACTACATTAAATGTTTTGTAACAACTTTTGCCTATTTAAGTGGCAGATTTGACTACATTAAATGACCATATTTAATTTGGTCATGTAACCACTAATTTCTAAATTATGGAGGATAATTATGGAAGAGCTTAATTGGCCATTAATCTCTCATTAATTCCATTGACTAGGTTTCTAGTAAATCCCCTATAAATAGGGATCATAATTACATCGAAAAATACACAGAAAACAAAAACACATAGAAACGCAAGGTTCTTGATCTGTGCCTAGAACAAGAACAAACACACTTGGTTTTATCCCAAGGGGGTATTCATGATGGAAAAAGATCCTATCCCAGGCATTGGTTGAATCATTTTCTTTGGAAAGTGATTACATGACTTCAAATGATATCCGGTAACCATATTTGGTAATTAGCTAGGCTCTTGATTGTCTTCACCCTGATCTGGGACACACAACAACCAACAGCTAGAAGCATTTGTAACTTGTAAGTGATACTAGTGTTTTTGAGTATTGATGATGCTTGTACTTTGTAAAAGGGAAAAAAGTATTATAAATGAGAATATGTATTATTAGTTTGATGATCTATGAAAATCCAACTTTTTTGTCTTTGATTGTCATTCTTATATTTACTTATGCCATTTTTAACAAGGTCCCTTTGGTCATACATATGAAATACTTTCTTTTAAAATATATGGAATGGATAACACATGGTAGTGGAAAAGATCGAGGGTTGGTTGGGTAATTTATAGGTCAATGTGGGGTTTGGGCTGAAACAGGTTAGCTAAGTCTTCGGTTGGGTCTGTTTGGAATGGGTCACGGTTCAGAACATGTTTGGAATCATAGGTATTTTCACCCTTTTATTTTGTAAACAAAAAACAACTACCCATGCTTCTAAACTTAAAAACCAAAATTTAGTTACTGCATACAAAAAGATAACCAAACATCAACTCCAGGTGGCTTTGTTTTTTTGAGATAATTTATGTGCTTATGACTGCTATGTGAATATTATGTGGTATGATTGTTCTTGCATGCATCGAGGTGCATGGCAAGGTGTGATTAACATGGATTGCTATGTTTGTGGAGGTTGTCCTAAGTAAATGCTCCAGCTGGTAGGCTTTAGGTGCGTATGACCTCGGGGTTGTGACCCCAAGAGCATTGGTATATGCTGGTTTGATGACCATTGGGGATGCTAGGTCATGGTACATGATTAGCGGTGATGCTAAGTCATGGGTTTTGAGTGTTTTTGATATTATTCATGGTCATATTGAGGGAATAATTATCACATGTTTGAAAATATTGGCACAACAACTTGGTTTCTTCAAACCTACGAGCTTACCAACATTATTGTTGACGTTTTCGAGTATCATTTTCAGGTGAAGTTAATGATTAGTGAAACGGCCAGATTTGTTTGTTTTGTTTTTTTAAACATGAACTCTTGAAACTCATTTCATTTATAACATATAACATTTATGAATCTGTGAAACTTTTATTAAAATTAGCGGAAGCGTCACTTTTACATGTAAACGGGCTTATTCCAAACGCCCCTTTATTAAAATTGTAACTTATGATTAGTTACATGATATGTTACTATAAAACTTGTTTTTGGTATGACTTGCTGTGGGGCATTCAACTGAAACAAAATGATGGACAATGATAATACTCGCGAGCTACACCATTTTGACCCATTATGCCCCATTTAGCACGTACGTGGTCTCATCTTGCATACCTACAAAACATGAAACTGAGAACGGTAAGTCTATAAGACTTAGTGAGATAACGGAAGGTGAACTGAATCGTAAATATTTATTCTGGCTAAATGCTTATAGCACATTTCTGTCAGGCTATCTCTGAACTGACTTCTAACTAAGTAATAATGCTATATACTAACTGGGTACATCAGTACGATACTGAGTGCATAAAGCATAATAGTGGGTACATAAACATAATGCTGAGTGTATATGACAAGATATTACTTGAGTGCATAAATAACTGTATTGGCTGAGTGCATATAGCACATATTGTCTAAGTACTGATAGTATAGTACTTATACTAGCTGGTGCATAATGCACTATACTGGTTGTGGCATAAGCACATAACTGAACTGAGTTACTTTATGCAGTTACTATACTGGCTGAGTATATAAAACACTTCGTTGCGCCTTACTGAATGCATAAAGCATTTATCCCTATTCGGGACTGATTAAAGTACACAGAACACATCATAAACATATGTAAGTACATTTACTGAAACTAAGTATATTTACTAAGCTTTTCTAAGCGTGGTATAGAGCTTTCATTTATGATATCCCATATCTAGACTAAGGCTGAGTAAATATTGAGGCTTGACTTTAACATGGATATTAAGCTTGAAATAGATACTGAAACTATACTTAACCCAATGTTGAATCTAATCTACGACATAATGTTAAAACTAAACTAAGGCAGAATAGTAAAACTTAGCTGCGTACTAAAAATATGCTATAACATAATACTGGCTGAGCTATAACATAATATAAGTATGACCACACAGGCCTGCATGTTACTAAGTATGACCACACGGGTCCACATGATACTGAAGATGACAACATGTGTCAACATGATACTCAATATGACATACGATGTCACATGATATTGAGTATGGACCACACGCGTCAACATGTTTTCTAATTATGATAACATGGGTCAACATGATACTCAATATGACCACACGGGTCGACATGATACTGATTATGACCACATGGGTCAACATGATACTAAGTATGATAACATGGGTCAACATGATACTCAATATGACCACACGGGTCAACATGATACTAAATATGATCCAACGATCAACATATATTGAATCTAACCCAACGGGTTATCATAATACCAAATATGACCCAATGGGTTAACATATATTGAATATGACCCAACAGGTCGTCATAATACCAAATATGACCCAACGGGTCAAGATATATTGAATATGACCATATGGGTTAAAATAATGCTAGTATGACCACACACGTCAACATGATACTTGACTTGCATATTTGACCACTAAGGTCACGTGAATACTTAGACTTGCATATTTGACCACTAAGGTCACATGAATACTTGACTTGCATATTTGATCACTAAGGTCACATGAATACTTGACTTTCATATTTGACCACTAAGGTCACATGAATACTTGACTTGCATAATTCTTGGTGTATGACAAGGCATATATACATTAAACACGTTTAATCTACTAAACATGTAAACTAAAAATCCGTTACTCACCTTTGCTCTTGATTAGGTTTCATAAGCTTCCCACGAGCACCTAACCATGATAGAATCATACTAATACAATTAGAACTTGCTAACTCATGTATCTTAATATATAATGGGTCTATACAACTTAACTTAATCATAAAATGTCTTATTTCATACTTAAACACTTTTTACAAACTTTTCTTTTTGTGCAGAATTTCTGCAACCCGCTGCACTAAGCTGATTTTGACCCATTTAAACTTACTTTTATGACTTGGAAATAGTTTTGCTAGAAAGTAGACTCTTTTAGCTTTCCGGATAAATAAGGCACATCTCCAACAGAGCTACGGTTATTTTTCTATGATTTTTCAAAGTTGATGCAAATTTCTGCACACTATGCTGACCTGTTTTTAAACATGTCCAAAACGACCCAAAACCCAAGATAAGCTATTCAAAACTTTAACAAACTTATATCTCAGCTTATTAAACATGTTTAGGTCATTATCCTATAGGCCTTAAGCCAAAATTACATGTTTAGCCATTATATAAAGCCTTAGCCAAACACCCCTTTTATGAATCATCAATATTCATAACTTCTAACAAATTCATGATCAATTGCCAATCTTTTAATTATAAATTAACCATTTATTTCTTAACTTATTTCTGATATAAAATGATTATCTAACCATGTTTTCACCACAATTCAAGACTAAGGTTATTCTAACCATTAATTTAGCATAAACCTCTTAATTAGCATAAACCTTTAATTCCAACATAAATAAAACATAACCTTACCTGGATGAAAGTATGGATAATAACTTGGTCTCTTCTCTAATCTCTCAATAACATCAATAATCCCTTATGCTTGATCTTGGTGATCCCTCAAACTCATTGGAATAAGTCTAGACTAGATGGATAAGAATGAGGTTTCCCTCCTTTTCTTGTTGATGGACACGGCATAGACAACACACACATACACGTGAGTTTTGAGGATGATTATGAGATTTTAAGTTATCTAAACACAAGGGCATTCCTGTAATTTTAGCCTCTAAATATAACTTTGCACTTGTGGCAAGAATGGTCCCTCAAGATCTTTTCTTTAATACTTGGGCCACATAATACTTTCTAAAATCATTTACCTGATATTTATACTTACTGTTTGACTAACCAATCACGTAAGACATTCAAACTTATAAAGTCGTAGTCAAACTTACGTAATGGCATTCTGGTAATAAAATACCTAAAACCCGGTTTTGGGTGTTACAATCAGTAAGGTTGTGATGCGGACTAGCAGACTTTAAGAGTGTCCTGTAGGGGTCATGTTTTGAGAGGTCTTGCATTTGGTATTTGTGCTGAATTGGTACTATAGGGTTTAGCGTTTGGAGAAAATAGTTATGGACCCCTGTGTGGGGCTTTTGGTTGTAATAATTGGTGACTATTTGAAGTGTTCTTGATTGGGACCTCGCTCAAGTCAGTACTTGAGATGAAAGATCATCATGACACTTATTAATGCATTTTAGTTTTCTCTATCTTGTATCTTGTGTTATGATTGATCATTCTTCGTCGCATGCCCGTGTTTCCGCCTATGTCAGGGTATGACAAATTTAATGTTTGGTTTATGTTTATTCTGATTGCTTCTTGTAAGTTGTGAGTTGTTTTATGTTTATCAATTTATACTCGATTACATGCTTGAGTATGCAGTATCTATATTCAAACTGGATCCTTGAGTACAAAATAGAGAATTAGCTAGACGCTGGGATAGTCATCCATATCTGCAATTTATATATCTAAAGTAATTGGATCAAAAAATAATGTACTATCTTTGCTCTTGGTTTAGTGAAGAAGTTGGACTAGCAGGTGACCTAAAATTACAATTAAACATTCTGATAACTGAGTTATAGATCTGGACAGTGACTATGTAATAAAGAGCCGTTAAGTAGTAAGTTAGTAAAGTCTCGATGTGCTAGGATTCAATAAGATCCCCTTATTGTCTCCTAAGATAGATTATAATCAACCATGATTGCTTTATGCGGATGTGTTTAATTGTGACAGAATTAGCATGTCTAGGTTTTAGGAAGAAGTACCGCCTAAATCTAGGAATGATATATCGACAACGAGAGAGAACAATCATTGCACTTATAAACTAAAACCTGCATTTTATTAGATTAAACATGTTTAGTATGTCATCCTTACAATAGGCTTGACTGCTTCTCTATCTTTTAATTGTCAAGTTGTGTGTGTTAATCGCCAAAGCTTAGTCTAGGTAAAACCAAAACTCGTGCCAGTCTCTCAGGCTGAAAACCTCCTTTTTGCCATTAGTTTAGGTTTAACATAGGTACAACATAGAATAAATTAGGACTAACATAGATAACTAAAATACTGACAGAATTATGAACTAACGCTCTCGCTCTTAGTGATCGATACCCTACTTACCAACGAAGCTACAACTGATCGGGTACACTGCCCGTAGTGTTGTTTTTAGGTAAAGTCGGTAAAATATAAATAGTAAAACTTGATAGTAATATTACCTATGCACAACGACACATCAACGTATCCGATGCGTTTCCAAAATGACAACTTTTTTAGCAAGCACCCGAACATACTCACGAAACGCAAAACTGCGAGCATCTCCATTCCCATTTATGGAACTAACAAAGTAAGAAAAACACGATGTATTCAATGCATAACATATTATCATTATTATGTGGAAAACAAACTATGATGTAGCAACGTACGCATACTATGAAATTCTTGACACAAACACCCTCTGTATAAATAAGCTATTTAATACAGTATCATTTTTGAAAATACGTATTATACAACAAGAAATAGATACATATTCTACTCGTATCAATAAACTGTAAGCTTAAACAATCTTAGAAAGCATTCTATTCTTCCCCCAAAAACTTATAAGACCCACAAAAACATAAGTTGTGTGATAGTTTTTTCTAAAAATATAATAAGCCCCTTATAAAGGGATGCTGATACATTGGCAGTTAATGTCTAGAAAGGCATACATTTAATGATCTCTTTTCTTCTTAAACAAAGACAATTATCAGTATACCACAGTCTTTATTAGAAATCAAATGTCTAATTATTTTCTCTTAATATAATCATCTATCTTTTACCTACTAAAACAAAAATATAACAGATCTTTGTGCAAAGTATTAGTAGCTGATTTCATTAGATCTACATCAACCAATCAAAAACATAACTTGCGAGATTAAAAGGAACAAAATAAAAGATAAAATGAATACCTACATTCAGATAGGTTGATGCAACTTGATTCAAATAGGAAAGTTATGACGTCACCCTATAACTTTCGATAAGACCACTTCTTAAAACCATGGATACTATTAGAGCAGGTTAGAAGTCATTACCTTTTGAACCTTCTCAATCTCTGAAAGCATGCCATTTTTTTACCTTTTTCCAGAGTGAAGCTTCTATTCTGTTTTTGCTAGAAAATAGCTTCTAGTGATCACACAAATAATGAGATTTTTTTAGCTTTCTAGGGCTCTGCTTAACTTTAAATAACAATAAATGCTTTTTATTTTCATAAAAACATATTGTAGAAAAAACATCTAGAACTCATTATAAATTTTATGGCAACTATTTTCCATTGGTAAGATGAGTAAAGAATGTAGATAGAGAAACATCTTCATACCAGATGATTGGATCATCACCCTTTTCAAATTTCACGGTATAACCTCTGCCCTATGATTGGATCATCTTCATACCAAAAAGAAACTCCATGAGAATCACCACCAGTACGTTCTGCAAATTAATAAAATATACACGAAAGTCATATGCCTAAAATTATCCCGAAAAAAAATTAACAAAACCCGCAATTCTTACATAAAACCTAATTTCAAAAGCAAAAAAAATTGAAATAAAAAACATGAAAACCCTCACAAAGTTTATAGGAAGAAGCCTTACCTCAAACCCCACACAAAGCTTTAGGAAATCGGTAGGGTAACTCCAAACACTTCATATTCAGGTCCATGGTTAATATAATGCCCATTAAATGATCACATGAACATTTCATCTTCATTGTAGGTCCATGGTTAATATACATCCCATTAAATGATCATAGGAACACTTCATCTTCATTGTAACTCCAAACACTTCATCTTCAGGTCAATGGACCCTAATTAATGACAACTAAGAGTACTCGAATGGTTGGATCATTTTCAACCCTTGGGTTACAAAACTTGAAGCCTGCACATTACATTTTTGTACTGAATCTTTAGGTATATAAGATACTTAAATGGCAGACACTTCACCTTCAACACATTCATTTACACTTAGAGGCAGGCACTTCATCTTTAACACATTTATTTACACACAAAGGACCTGTACAATCTTCACAACAAGATTTACAAACATTTAATACTTGTTGGGAATTAAACTCATTACACTTAGTACTACCAAGCCAAAGACTTTGTACTGCTTAAGATACAACTGCCAGTACTAACTAGTTAGTACTGCTTAGAAGTAATTAGTACTGCAGTACTAACTTAACACTGCTGATGGACCTTAAGATGCCTGCATGAAGATTGCTCTAATGTGATAAAAGTCGTGTGAGAGATATGTATTAAACTTAATTCAGTAGATTTCTATATAGTTAGAAAGATACGTATAAGATTTTATATTAGAAGATTTGTAAGTTACTTGTAAAGGACACTTGGTGTATAAAAGGTGAATCCTAGGTTATGGTGTTAGACAACACATTCATAGACGTTTTGATATATACTTCAAGGTTGTAAACCCTAGTACTACACAGAGTACTCGTATTATTGATAATAATATTGGAGCTTTTCAGTTATATCATTGTTCTTAAAGTTTACTGTTTCATTAACATTCTTCTAAGTATTAAAGAGTAGATTCCGCATACTTTTTAGTATTCACAAAGTTTCTACCATAGTTGTTTTGGATTTATCCAAAGTAACTTAACCTTTACAAGCTAAGGAATAGATCTTGAGTTGGGATCAAAAAGTGGTATCAGAGCTTGTGTTCTGAAACTTTATTCTAGAAGAAACAAACAAGAAGAATCATTTACTCACAAGGAAGAGATGGATCTAGAAACTGCTCAAACCAATAATACTGCAAAATTGCCCATTCTCAAACAGGGTGAATATGAAATGTGGAAGCTAAAAATTGATCAATACAATCAAGTACAAGACTATGCTCTATGGGATGTCATAGAGAATGAAAACTCATTCAAACTAGTAGCTCAAACAACAACAAATGCTGAGGGTACCTCAACTACACTAATACCAGGTCTTGAAACCACTGAAGAAAAGGTTTAAAAGAAGAATGATGTGAAAGGCAAGACAGTGTTGTGATGGGGGGGGACACTTCTAAATGAACATCTATTGACATTTAATCAGTACAAGGATGCTAAGACCTTGTTTGCTGCTATACAAATAAGATTTAGCGGTAATAATGCCACAAAGAAGACTCAAAAGACTCTTCTCAAGCAAATGTATGAGAACTTTAGTGCTCTAAGCACAGAGTCTCTTGACTCTATTTTTAACATTCTTCAAAAGATTGTAAGTCAGCTGGCTATTATAGGTGAAAATATTTCACAAGAAGATCTTAAATTGAAATTTTTGAGTGGTCTAGAGGAATAAACCTGATTTAGACACAATGAGCTTTGATGATCTCTACAACAATTTCAAGATTGTTGAACAAGAGGTTAAAGGAATTGCAAACTCAAGCTCAAGCTCAAGTTCTCAGAACATAGCCTTTGTGTCATCTCCTAGCAGTACTAATAAAGTTAATACTGCTTATGGAGTTAGTATTGATAACACTCAAGTTAGCCATGCTAGCACTCAAGTTATCACTGTTAGTACTCAAGTTAGTACTGCTAAGTTAAGTGATGTCATTGTTTATCCATTTTTGGCCAATCAACCAAACGGGTCTCATCTTGTACATGAGGACCTTGAACAAATCCATGAAGATGACTTAGAAGAAATGGATTTGAAGTGGCAGTTAGCATTACTGAGCATGAGGACAAAAAGGTTTTTCCAGAAAACTATTAGAAAGATCATTATCAATGGGAGTGACACAGCTGGATATGATAAGTCTAAGGTGGAGTGTTTTAACTGTCATAAGTTAGGACACTTTGCAAGGGAGTGCAGAGGACCTAGGAACCAAGATAGCGGGAACTGGAATCAAGACAGCTCTAGAAGAACTGTAAATGTGGAAGAAACTTCTTTCAAAGCTATGTTGGCTATTGATGGAGCTGGTTTTGACTAGAGCTATATGGCAGATGATGAAGTCCCTACAAACATGGATCTTATGGCTTTTTTAGACTCTGAGTTACATAATTACTAAACTTGTTCAAAAACCTGTCTAAAAATCTTTGAAACTCTTAAAACTTAACTTGATGATTTAAGAATAGAGTTTAACAAATCTGAGTTTAATTTAGCTACTTATAAAATAAGGATAACATCTATAGAAGAGCAACATGTCTTTTACAAAAAGAATGAGGTTATTTTTTGTGAGCAACTTGCTGTTTTAAAAAGAGATATCTCATATAAAGACTCAAAAATTAGTATGTTTAAAAGTGAGTTAGAAAAGCTTAAGCAAGAAAAAGAAAGCAATCAACTTAAAATTAAAAAATTTGATAATGCTTCTAAAAGTATAGACAAATTAATAAAGAGTCAGATAACTAATAATAGTAGAAAGAGTGTGGGTTTTGTAAGCTATAATGTTGTTCCACCTTCCCCTATAGGGTTATTTTCACCCTCAAAGCATGATTTATCTAACTTTAGTCTAGAGGAGTTCTAACAGACCGATTTGAAGGTGAAGGCTATGGACCTAAGACTAGTAAGAGTATTAGTGAATATATTTCTAATGAGGTTAGAGAATCTCCTGATGCCCCATTGGTTAAGGAGTTGGTGTCAGATGATAAGTTAGAGAAGAAAACTATTTTTCCTACTGTTTCTAAGATAGAATTTGTTAGACAACAAGAAAAACCAGCTAGGAAACCAGTTAAGTATGCTGAAATGTACAGGTCACAAAGTCCTAGGGAAAATCAAAGAAACTAGAATAATTAGAAGTCCCAACAGCTAGGAAGTGACTTTGTGATGTACAAAAAAGCTTGTTTTGTCTGTGGAAGTTTTGACCATGTGTAGGCTCACTGCAATTACCATCAAAGGGAAAGGTTGTTATATGAGAATAATTATACAAAGGTAAATTACAATTATTCTGCTAAAAAGGCTCACCCTAGTACTCACAGGAACATGGCTTCAAGAGCAGTTTTAATGAAAACTGGCCTAAGACCACTTAATAATGATAGGACTGATAATACTGCTCATCCAAAAACTATAGTTTATAGTGCTAGACTAATGTCATGTTTTTCTAAATCAACACAATCAACTGTAAAGAGGCCTTATCAAATAAGAACAACATTAACAAACAGAAATTTTAACCAAAAAGTTAATACTGCTAAGGGAAAATTTTATATTGCTAGGCCAAATTCTGCAGTAGTTAATGCTGTTAGGGAAAACCAGGTTAATGCTGTTAAGGCCTCATCATGTTGGGTTTGGAGACCAACCAAACTTAATAGTGCATCAATTACTTTGAAGAGACATAATTATGTTGATGCACGAGGCATATCCAAGTCAGTGATAGCTTTAGTTCCCAAAGGAAACTAATTTCCTTAATTTTATGTGCAGGGTCATCCACAAAAAGAAGATCAAGGCTATGTTGACAGTGGATGCTCAAGGCACATGACAGGGAACATGTCCTATCTTTCAGACTTCAAGGAATTTGATAGAGGATATGTTACCTTGGGGGGAGGAGCCAAAAGAGGGAAAATTACTGGTAAAGGAACTCTTAAAATTGGTAAGCTTGATTTTGAGGATGTGTACTTTGTCAAGGAGCTACAGTTTAACCTTTTTAGTGTTTTATAGATGTGTGACAAAAAGAACAATGTTCTTTTTACTGACACTGGATGTTTTGTTCTGTCTCCTGATTTTAAGTTAGCTGATGAGAGTCAGGTTTTACTTAAAGTTCCTAGAAAGAACAATATGTACAATGTTGATATGAAGAATATTGTTCCTAAAGAGAGTTTAACTTGTCTTGTTGCAAAGGACACACTTGATGAATCAATGCTATGGCATAGGAGGCTAGGTCATGTAAAATTTAAAACTATTAATAAACTTGTTAAGGAAAATCTTGTGAAAGGTTTACCTACAAAATGTTTTAAAAATGACCGAACTTGTGTTGCTTACCTTAAGGGAAAGCAACACAAAGCCTCTTGTAAGTCCAAGATTCAGAACTCTATTACTCAGCCTTTATTCATGTTGCATATGGACTTGTTTGGTCCAACTTTTGTGAGTAGCTTAATGAATAAGAAATATTGTCTAGTTGTCACAGATGATTATAGCAGATTTACTTGGGTTTTATTTCTAGCAACTAAGGATGAAACAAGTGGCATTCTTAAGAGCTTTATAACAGAGGTAGAAAATCTAGTTGATAAGAAAGTAAAGATAATCAGATGTGACAATGGAACATAGTTCAAAAATAGAGTCATAAGTGAGTTTTGTGAAAAGTGTGGAAACCGTAGAGGGGGGGGGGGGGGGTGAATACG
>BQNB010160126.1:0-14834 GCA_026074375.1 Tanacetum coccineum | reverse complement strand
GTTTTGATGCCATAGGTGTGACATTTGACCCGTTCTTGGGTGGGATGTTACAATGAAGATGCAAGGCGAGTAAGTGATGGAACTGCACCACCCTAAATATTTCATTCAATCGAAAGTATTACTGAATCAGTTTGGTAAATCCAAATTCAGACGTATGTTATAAAAATCCTTTATTAGGACTTTGAAAAAACTATCTGGAAGGCTTATGTGAATCTATCTCTAAACGAACTAACCTGCTAACCCTGCACAAGCTGATGAGAATACAATCACAAGAGGGGCATGCATCGGAATTTTCAGCAACATTCAACAACAGGAAATGATTAATAAAAGATAAAAGTCATTAACATCCGCCAAAACTGATCATGACATGCTGGATTTAAAAGACATTGGGCCATAAAATACCAGAGAAATAAAAACAAGCATAAGGCAGGTTCGGTAATGGGTCAGAATGAGTGTTTTTTGGTAAATGGGTTGGCACAGATAGACAGAAAACACTTTTTGTGTACATTTAATATATTATTAATGTTGAATTAATTATTTTATATGTCAAATGTTGAATTAATTATTTGGTAAGATGAATGGAAGTTTTACTACAACGGTCACGCTTGGACTTTATGTTGTATAGTGGAAGCTTTTCTGATAAAGTAAGAAAAAAACCGGAAAATAGATTAACACACAAGTTTACTACTGATCCAACATATCAAAATGGAAAAGATTAAAATAACCCAAATTAGAGAAACTTCATCCTAGAATATCAAAACTCTTGAGAAGTGGCATTGTGTATCTCCATTCTAAACAAAAACCCAAACATAACATTACACCCTAAACACAAGCCTGGTGCAGCGCGCTTGTAATGAATGCCTCGTCATATTAGTGGTTGCATACTTATACTTTTATAGCATTTTTTGTATATTTGATCCACAATATATAAAAAAATGCATATTAAAAGGGTCTATTAACGATTATTATTGAGGGCTAGTGAAATTCACGAGACGACTTTGCTCGCGAGTCTAGCGAGCTTTGTATTTAGCTCAGGCTAGAGTGAAACTTTTAGCAAGACAATGATGCGGTTTTCGTAAGGGACTTCTACAAAAAGTTTTACAACTCCCTAGGCAGAGTACCTAACCATTGTAGTATTAGTATAAACAAGACTTGGGGTTGTTATCATTCTCTAAGGGAATAGGTTGGAAAGGCTTGATCACGGTCTAACAGAATTCTAGGGTTGAGAGAAGATTATTTTTGTATTTTTATATTTATAAGAAAGCAGTAAAATCATATGTTTAAGAGGTTTGGTTGGTTTTAGCTATTAAACTAAATAATAAACTACGCTAATGGTGATAACAATATAATAAAAAGATTGTATTCATTTAATCATGTATTACTCCCTAGATTGCTTCTCCTAGTTGTGGAGGATCATTTAACCCATCTAGGATAGTTTTACAGATAATATTGAATGCACAACGGAATAATAAGAAAGCAATATTATCAAACAAGGTTTTAACCAAACGTTGAAGCCTTCATTATATTTGATCATAATAAATGAGGCTACACCAACTATCTAATAAACTAACTACTACATAAACTAATAAGCTAACTATTAGACTCTCATTGGAGAGATCTAACTATGATGGATGCATAAACCAGACGCCCTAATACCCTTTATATAGAGGGTTTACAAGAAAACCTAGCTTACATAGAAAGCTAACTTAATATTTCACATTAAGTCCTTGTTGTTTCATCTTTCTTCATTTGTGCATATGTAGTTTTGTAATCATCAAATCTGAAATCCCAACAATCTTCCCCTATTTGATATTACAAAATAATCTTCATGTATGAAACAACCTTCAATGCTTCCCCTTGACTTAAGATCTTCTTGAACATGCCACCACACATAATAAGCTGCAAATCATATCTCTGTAGTCTTCTTCCCCTTTTTGTAATCATCCAATAGGGGTCTTGTGTAGATATGCAACTTGTAAACACTTCCCCTTCAGTGGTGCATGTAGATGGTTAAACATTTAATCAATAAGCTTCCCCTGAAACCAATATGTTTACCATCTCTTGAATCTCGAACTCTGTAGGCTCTATGTAGTGATCATTGATAAAGAAAATCGAGTATAACGAATTTGATAAAGAAGTTGAATCTCCCAAACTTGTGTCTTATGTCTTGTTTTTCCACGTGACGTCGAACTTATAAATAAATCTGTGAAATATAAGTAGACCGCAACCTCTTGAAAAAAAATCCTCATCTTCTATGAGACACATACTAAGTGATAGCAAATGTGAGCATTGAGCACCATAAGAAAAATCACACACCTTTGCTAGATATGTCAAGTCTTCGTCAACACCATTTAAGCACGAACAAGTTATCTTCAAATGTTGTAAGCCGTTTAAGATATAATAAGAACATGTATCTGTGAAACTCAACTACATCATCAAATAAGCAATATTCAATTGTCTTCATAATCACCTCTTCAATAAATCCAAAACGAGCCATATATTCAATAATAATAAACTAAAATAATCTCAGTTCTATCCGAGATCCAAATGCGTCTGTTGTCCCATATCGGACAAATCTAACAGCATTAACTCACAAACCTGGCAGAACTAATAACCAACGAACTGTACTAACCAAATCAAGCATGCTAGCAGTACTAATCATCCAATCAACCAAATAGTATTAACCAACTGCTTAACAAGCTACGATCAATAAAAACAGTAGTATCTGCCTTTTATACCTAGCAGTACTAAAAATATATGGGCATCATTAACTTTACATACGAGCAGCACTAAAACTTCTCTTTGAGCCCAACATGTCTTTGAATCAGCACAAAATTGATTCATGGCAGTAGTGAACACCAACGAACATACCAATCAGTAGTAATGTATAAGACATGACAGTATTAACAAGATTCGAACTGTACTAAGTGTCTTTTGATCCCAATAGCAGTACCAAATGTCTTCTTTCAAAAACAATCATAAAGCTGCTCCTTGCAAACATACTGCTTGTAATACCCTAGCAGTATTAATACTCACCAACAGCAGTATTAATTCTTGTTTTAAACTGAATGCTAGTAGTACTAAAAATAAATGAGCAGTACAAATTTTCAAGACAACAGTATTAAGTTGTTTGAGAAGTACTAATATTATCTTAGTACTGTTAGGCACAATCAAACTCGCTGCTTCTTTCATAACGTTTTCAAACCTGCTGTGATTATGATTTGAAGACATCATACAATATGCTAAAAACTTCCAAGAATCCAGGAGATAATTATGGGAATAAAATAATAATCCCTATAAATTAGGGTTTTTAAAACAACATAAATCCCATTCCTCAAATAGCGTAGAGACCCATTAATACCTGCTATTTTATTATTCAAGGAGCAAACATCAGCAGAGACCATGATAATCAACCCTGGAAGAGAACCTGAATAAACCCTAAAAGCTAGGGTTTTATTTGTTGTGAACCTGCTGTTTTACTCGAACCATAAACATACCAAGGGTTATCAATATACATAATAACCTGTGATCACGACCTTCTGTTGAATCCAATAAGCACGCAGGAATCTTCTTCCATCTCAAAAACAATACCACTTACTGCTATGTTCCAATGAGAACAGCCTGCTGTTGTAATCTGCTGCTCATGATCAGATCCAAAACTTTTTTGACCATATTAGGGTTTAATGAAAAACCCTAGTTTTCACCATCTCGATAATAATCATAATCGTCTCATTTTTTTAAGTATAAAGACAACACTTTTAAAGTGTCGCAAAAACTCTAAAATTACCAAAATTAGCCAATACACCAAAACAAAAAATCATACCTTCTTTTTCTTCATAGCCCGACATCAAAAAACCTTGTAGATCCTAGATCAAGAGCCATGAGGCTCTGATACCAATTATGGAGGATCATTTAACCCATCTAGGATAGTTTTACAGATAATATTGAATGCACAGCGGAATAATAAGAAAGCAATATTATCAAACAAGGTTTTAACCGAACGTTGAAGCCTTCATTATATTTGATCAGAATAAATAAGGCTACACCAACTATCTAATAAAATAACTACTACATAAACTAATAAGCTAACTATTAGAATCTTATTAGAGAGATCTAACTATGATGGATGCATAAACCAGACGCCCTAATACCCTTTATATAGAGGGTTTACAAGAAAACCTAGCTTACATAGAAAGCTAACTTAATGTCATGAACAGATTACACGAACCTGCCGTCTATTTAATATTCCAGTTTCGGGCAACGACAAGTAAGGTAGTATGAAGACTTTAAATGGGCACCCTAAGAGTACATTAAATGCATTTGAAATATATTAAAAGTGGATCAACCATATAAGGGGCAAGGTAGTATGAAGACTGTTACCCGATGGTATCCTTTCTACACAATCATGTTTCCCTAGACATATCAACATCGATACAGACAAAAGCTAGTTTTCTAAAGCCTAACATGCATATTCATCACAAGAAGCAACACCACTAAGATCTACATTCTATGTTTCATACAACATAAAGGGAACCAATAGGAGTTTAGCCAAGCATGTTATGGATAAAGCAAGACAGCAAATAATCAAACAACGAAAACATTAGAATGATTTAGAGATAAGCTTAGTTGATTAAAACATGAATTAAAGGAGTTACAATAGGGTTTTGAAGCCCTAAAATCATCCTAATAAGCTGCCAAATGAACTAGGGTTCGTCTCCCTTTTTTACTCTAAAGTTACACACTTAAAACCCTAATTTCAGGTTTGTATATATAGAAAAATCATTGCGACGCGTCGATGTTTTTAATCGTGACGTCCAACGTAAGTAAGAATAATTTCTAGATCTTGGGCTGGTCCGTGGGCGAGCTACCCCATCGGTGATTTCTTTGACACCTTCGGGGGTGAATTGTGCGGCGTCACGTGTATTTGTGACGCCATCTCCAGCCGTTTGAGAACATAAATCTTGAGAGATGTTGGTGTAGGTTCGTAGTCTTGTCCGTTTCTTCTCCAAATTAGCCCAAGTCACGTATATTTCCTCCAAATGCCTTCCAAATGCTAAATACCTGAAAAGGAACGATTAAGTACCTATTTTAGGCATAAATGCACGATTTAGGGGTTAAATGACCCCGAAAAAGTGTATAAAATGACACCTCATCAAATACCCCTACACTTGGGATTTGCTTGTCCTCAAGCAAATAGGCTTTTCTACCTAGACAATAGCAGTATTAGGGCCATTTAACCTACTCTTTAAAATATTTTACAACACAACCTTCTAAAACCTTGTAAAAAAAGCATAGAAAAGCATACCCTAGCACCTCACATAAGTGTTTGGGATTCTCTCTTTCTCTCGGATGTATAATAAATTATAACATAATGGGAAAAAAAAAAATCAACACTCATTACCTGTCATAGCATATAAATTACATAGGCTTGGTAAAGGATCAAACCTCCACCGCTAGGCGCAAGCATTATTCATTACTATCTAAGAGGTCTTTTATAAAGGGTTGTGAGGGTTAGGAGTAGAGATATTGTTGGGAAAGTAGATTGTAAAAACTTAATACTTGTAGTAAATAACAGTTAAGTCAGGTAAGTAATAGCTAGTTTGGTAGTACTGAGGTTAATACATAGGTATACTAAGTTAAGTCTGGCAGTACTAAGTTATACTAGGTAAGTACAATACTAGAGTTAAGTACTGTCATAATTAGATAAGTCTGATCATAGTTATGTCTGTTATTATGTAACAGAATAGTAATAGTTCTCTTAGAGAAACTTAGAGCTATCTTAGGAAAGGATATGTATTATCCTTTCACACGTTTGTAAAGCCCATTAGGGTTTCCTTGGTGTATAAAAGGAACCCCTAAGGCACAATTGTTATGTATACGTGGATTGAAATATCATAGAAGCATAAGCTCTAATAGCAAAATTAGTATTATTTTGTTTCTTCGTAAGTCATTGTTAAGATCCGCATTATCACCTGAGATTCTTAGTCAGTGCCTCTCAATTGTGATTTGATTATTCAAGTTAACTATTGTCTACAAAGGCTATAATATCCAGAACCAAGGACGCTACAGTGGTATAGAGCCTTTAGAGGGACTCCTCAGAAATAAGAATCACTAGAACCACAAACTACACTCTCCTACGATTCTTAACAAAATGTCTCAATATGCTAATGATGAGTTCTCACAACATCTCAGTGATGATGAAGAATCAAACCAGAAGAAGCATCAATACTGGTTAAATGCAACCTAAACAACAAACAACAGGTGATTCCTCAAACAACTGTTATCTCAAATATCAAACGTCACCAATCTGAAGAAGGAGGATATGATATATGGGCTAGGGAGTATGGAGCATTACCTTGAGTCCGATTGACAATGAAAGTATGGAAGGTAATTCAGAATGGAAAACTCCAAGAAGAGAAATTTCAAACTGGAAAAGATGGTATTGAACGAGTACTCTTCACCAGTAATTGCTGCAGAAATTCAAGTGTTGAAAAGGAAGGAAGGCTAAGAATATCTTGCTGATGCCATTCCCAACGCACAGATGAGAAGAGTTTCATGAATGGATGATGCAAGAGAGATCTGGAAGCCATCAGAACTAGGTTTGGTGGTAATGCCAAATTCAAAGAAACATGCAGAAGGTGTATTTTCAAACAACAGTTTTGAAGCATTAAAATCTCTAATTCCGAAGGGTAAAAAGGGATATGACAATTTCAACAGCACTTTTCTCAATGGAATTATGTGGCTTGAAGTAATTAACTGGAAAGGATGCATATCATAAGTTTCTCAGATCTTTTCCCCCAGCATGGTCCAATCGGCAATGACATGAGAACTAATCAGAGATTGACAATTATAGCTAATGA
Organism: Tanacetum coccineum; assembly: GCA_026074375.1. Classification (NCBI taxonomy): domain Eukaryota; kingdom Viridiplantae; phylum Streptophyta; class Magnoliopsida; order Asterales; family Asteraceae; genus Tanacetum; species Tanacetum coccineum. Next base: position 7,974 of record BQNB010160126.1, on the reverse strand, counting down.
TGAATTGCTCTACAATAACCTTAGAGTATTTTACAAGAAATGCAAGGTGCTATCAAAAACATCTTCAAGTGCTCAAAATGTTGCGTTTGTTTCACAAAGCATAGAGCACTAAAAAAGTTTAAGTCCTGGTTTTACTGATGCTTACATACTTGCACTCCTTCTAACTTCTTCAACCAATGTTTCCTAAAAAGAAGTTCTTGCTTAGTTTTGCTAATGAAGTAATCTATTCCCTCTTTGCCAAACAAACAAGTACTGGGAACTACTTTCTCATGAAGATCTGGAACATTGATGATGTAACATTGAAGAGATGTACATAAATTGGCAAATAGCAATGATAGCTATCGAATGAAGAATAAAAGGTTTCTATAAAGAAAACAGGAAGGAGAGTTCGCGTGGATGGAAAAGACACCTGTTGGCTTTTGACAAAAGAAGCTTGAAGCATCAAATTGTCACAACACTAGTCACATTTCTAGGGAATGTACACGCAAGGGGACACATGATGGAAAGAAGAAGAGAGACTCATTGATCAACTCAAGAAGTGGGAAGCAAGAGAAGAATAAGATGGGTTTGCTGACAATGGAAGATGGGCTATTGCAAGTGGGGGAGAACATACTGAAGTTGAAAAGACAAATCATGCACTTATGGCTATCAGCTCAAGCAATGAGGTATCTTTATGTTCTAAACCTTGCATTGATTCTTACAATACCCTTAAAACATTGTGTGATGAACAAATGAATCAGTTAGGTGATCAAGAAGCACAAATGAAAAGCTTACATTTTAGGCTAATGAAATATATGAAAAAGCTGAAAAGCTTAAAAGATATAGGAGAATAGGAATGAAAGCTGTAAAAGAAAAGGAACAATTGCAAAAAACATTAGATTCATGGAAAGATTCTTCCAAGAATCTTTGGAGATTAATTGATTCTGGCATGAGTTCAAATAGTAAAGTTGGCTTAGGATTTGAAATCAAGCAAACAATGTGTTTTAAGTTATGAGGAAGAAAAAAAATTTGGGGGGAACTTTTCTGTTTTTAATTGTTCAAAAGAGGATTCAATAGGAAAACCTTTGTACAGTAGATTTACAAAGACTAATGATTTTAAAGGTGTTCCACATCCCTTAAGTGGAGATTATACTCCTAAACCACAAGAGGAAATTGATGATTCTTTGTTTTTTTTTTTTTTTGTATGTTTATGGTAAAAAGGGTCCTCAAAAACCTGAAATTAGTGACTCAGATGACAACTCTACTGAGCATTCTACCTGTCAATCAAATGACAGTGAAGGATCTTGTGGAAATACCTCTGAGCACTCTTTTGAGACTGAATCAGAAAGTATAAGTGTACCAAATGAGATGTCTACGTCTAGGTTGGTGATAACTAATGAAAAAGTTGTGTCTGAATACAAAAGTTGAACCTAGTATGTTGCAAAACACTATAACACTCCTAGGCAACCATCTCAAAGATAAAGAAACACAGAAATTAATAGGAAGAATTGGAATGATATGAGGTGAAAGAGAACTAGGGGAAGTTACACCTTTTACAAAGAAAGAAATTTTTGTTTGTGGTATCTAAGTCATTTGAGTTAAAGATTGTGATATTACGAAAGAAAATGCAAGAAAGCTGAGGTAAGAGGGTTTTTAATACTTGTAATGGGGTGGCAAAACCAGTATGGACTAATGCAAACAGGGTTAATCATGCTAATAAATTTGTTCCTAGATCAGTACAACTTAATGCTGGTAGGCCAAATATTAATTCTGTTAGGCCTAAAGTTAATGCTGTTAGTTCTAATGTTAATACTGTTAGATCTAGACAGCCAGTACCTAACAAGACCTCAAACAGTTTAAGTCCCAAAAGACCACAGATGAATCAAATTAATCAAAGAAGGGATTTTTCAAAATCACATTCATCTGTAAGAAGACCCTTTGCAAAAACTACAGCACAAATGTCTCATTCAAATGCTGTAATGGGAATTTGGGGATCTGCTGTTAAGACCTCAGCAAGTTATCATTGGAGGAACTCTAGACCAAACTTCAATTATAATAGTAGAACGACTTTTATTAGAACTGTGAATGCTAAAGGTCCACAAGGCAGACCCAAGCCTGTAAAGGCCTGGGTCCCTAAGAGAGACTAATTTCTCTTTTTCATGTGCAGGAACATCCACTGAAGAACATGGTAGATAGAGGTATATTTGATAGTGGATGCTCAGGGCACATGACAGTAACAAGGATCAACTGAGGATTTTGAAGAATTCAATTAGGTATCGGATACTCTTTGGGAAGGTAGCAAAGGCTCCTATCTGGTAAAGGAAAAATAAGAGTTTAAATTAAGCGGATTTGTGATATGTGTCTTTTTGTAAAAAATTAGGGCATATTAACCTTTTCTTAATATCACAAAACTGTGATAAGCACAACAAGGTACTTTTTGTTACTGAAATTTGAAATGTCTTGTTTGTGTCTTTCTGACTTTAGATGCCTGATGAAAATCAATACTTTTAAAGGTCCCTAACACCACAATATATAGCAAGTTTTTGATATAAGAACACCTTTTGGAAAAGTTTTTCACACCCCATTGGAGATATTTAGTCCACCATCTTTTGCACTGTTTAACTCTAAAAGTGGAGTGGATGGGATCAATTCCGGTAGAAATAATGCTACTAGCTTGATTTGTCTATCCACTGATAGATTTATAATTTTCAAAATTATTTTGATGGTATGGTGGCAAATTTGAAAAGCAAGACGAAGTTGTTTTGATAGTATCTCTTTTCTGCAACTGCTTTTGAACATTCAAACGGAAAATAAACACCTTTATCTGGTTGTGACCCTAACCAAAAAGATCTTTAGGAATATGAAAAGGGGTTTTCGAGGGCACCAAGACCTTTATTTGCCTGATAGTTACGTGTTGCTACTACTAAACCAAAGCATGTCAAGAACATCATGCTCGTGACTTCCATCTCAACCATCATCATCCACACTTCCAGTACCAACTACATCATCACCTCCAGTACAATCTCCACCACCTATACCTACACCTATACCTACACCTATACCTACACCTACACCTACACCTACACCTACACCTACACCTACACCTACACCTATACCTACACCTATACCTACAACTGAACCTGCACCATTTGAACACACCTTTGAGGAGCCATCTCCTGTCCACCAACACTTCTCACCCCTACAAGAACATCTCATGGACAAATGACCTATGGATGATCTACTCAAGTAGTTCCTCAGTGGATATCAAGATTTGACAGCCCTGGAAACAGATCCAAACAAACCAAGCGACAATGGGGAATGCTCTGTGAAAGTTAGTCAAGAAGTGAAGAAGCTGGAAGAGATTTTGAAAAGAAGAAATGTGGTTTTTATCAACACTAAAGAGAAAATTCTGAGGCTCAGGGAGGAAATTCAAGATGATCCTCCTAGCTTCTGGTACAATACTGGTTACTCCTTCTATGTCAAAAGTAAATGCTTCAGGGAGGAACAAGTGAATGACATTAAGTCCTAATAACCTTGAAGCAACCAAAACTCACTCCAGGGTGCTCCTAAAGCCAAAGTCCATTGATAAGGGCAGGAGATATAAGAGAAGAAAAATAGATAAAGAGGACAGAAGGGTAGTCTTAAGTTGGATTTTCAATAAAGAAAAAAAAAAAAGAAGAAGTTGATACTGGTGTTAAAGAAGTTAATACTGCTGAAAGAGTTAATACTGGCAGTATTAAAATTAGTACTGTTAGTGAACAAGTTAGTACTCGCAGTGCTAAAAGGTCTATTCCTTCTCCTGATAAAGGCCAAAGAGCAGGAAAAGCTCCTATGAGCCATTGAGAACTCTAAATGAAGCAAAGGTACAAGTTTTTACAAGAGGAAGCTGCCTTGCGGGAGCAATCAGATAGATCTTTACCAAAGAAGAGGTGGCTAAACAAAGTACATTTGATTCTCTCCTACACAAAGAAGTGCAGAAGAACGAAGAATTAAATGAGCAACAAAAGAAAAGAAAAGCTCAAGTTCAATTTGAAGCTCAGCATTACACAGATGAAGATTGGGATTTAATTAGAGCAAAGATTGAAGCTAATGCAGAGTTGTCAAAAAGTATGCTAGGAAGTAAATTACAAGGAAAAGATTTTGCAAAGAAAATGGTTGATCTAGTAAATCAAAGGACGAAATATTTTGCAGAGGAAAGAGCAAGAGCTAAAAGAAATAAGCCCATGACCCAATCACAGTTGAAGACATATATGATGAATTTTCTTTGAATAATCAGGGACATGGAAGTTTTATCTCAGCTGAAGAATTTAAGTTTTGAAGAAGTTAAGGAAGATTTGAATAGTTTGGTAAACAGTTTGAATCTTTTGCCCAATAAACTTTGAAGCAACTAAAGCTAGTTTTAAAAGATTTTGGTGAGAACTCCAACAAAGACTTTAAAAAGACTGAAGAGTGCTGAAGCAAAGATGATGAGCGCAACCAAGAAGACTGGAAAGAGGGACACAGATGGCAAGGAAAGGATTGCCTACAGACATTGATAAGGATGATTCTGCAGATTCAGATGAAGTTAGTGACAAGACGATACTGTCTCAGGTACTAAAATTCTATAAAATCCTGTTCCTGTACTATGAAATTCACCTTGTATAGCTACCTATAAGATTATCAAGCAAGGAACAAAGGAGTGTTCCAAATAGATTAGAGAAATGGAAACTGATATAGTGAACATTAATTTTGGAGCCTATGCTGAAATATATCGAGAGAGATCTTACTGAGTTATATAGGATTGTAAATGAAAGATATGGAATGGATGATACCAAGGTGAGCTAGAGAAGGTATTTTGGAAGTATTTAAAGAATATGTTTGAAGAACCTCTTAGTACAGATCCTATTTGGAGTTTGTTAGGTCAGCAAAGGATCATAAGTTGGAGATATTATGATTTCTGTAGAGTACATTGTTTGAACTTGGAATCAATGGAATAATATGAGATAATTGAAAGAAAATATCCTTTATCGCTGAGTATGCAAAACTATGCTAAGATAAAAAACTTAGGACGTGAAAACCATATAGGGATTCTATAAAATGTTGAAAATGATGGAAAAGCAAGCTGGTATTAGGAAGTAGTGAAGTTTGAAGAGTTAGAAGTCTAGGATGGAGATGAGAAGGATAACACTTGGTGGAGGTGCTATGCACTAACACAACAAATGGTTTATCAGTTTCACCATGTCTAACCGAAATAAGGGACTGGCTAGTCCAGGAGCAAACGGCTTTTGGTAAAGACTTATAAATCCCGTTCTATGATTGACAAACTTGCAATAGTTTGTATGGTTTTTCAACTCTCCATATTTGTTTAAGTGACGAGTTTGGCTAGCCCACAAGTTTATGGTTTTGTGGTAAGGTTGTCGAAAAAAACCATAACTAGTCCATAAAAGATTATGCTTATGGTAAAGACAATTAATAAATCCCTATTAGATGGTTAACACCTTTTACCAAAAAGTGATGGAATTCCACTCACCCAAGGTTTTGCATGTACAGAGAGTGACATGGTTATCAATCCATGGAATTTACCTGTTCTAGGTGCCAAAGAATTGGACCTAGCCCTGAGCAAACGGCTACGGGAAAGCATATCAAATCCGTTTTATGACGATAATGGTTTGCCAAAAACCATATGGTATTCAACTCACCAATGTTTAAAGTACTGAGAGTTAAAATTGTTTTGAGTCAACCACGGACATGCACCTTTCTGGTGGCCAAAGGATGATTAAAAAATGAATTGAAGGAGGTACAATAGGGTTTTGAAGCCCTAAAATCGTCCTAATAAGTTGCCAAACAAACTAGGGTTTATCCCCCCTTTTTACTCTAAAGTTACACACCTAAAACCCTAATTTTGGGTTTATATATATAGAAAAACCGTTGCGATGGTGTTGCGTTTTAATCGTGACACTGTCGTAAAGTAAAATATTTTAGATCTTAGGCTGGGTCGTGCGAGCTGACGCCGTCATGATTTCTTGTGACACCGTCATGGGATGAATTGTGACGGCGTCACGTGCATCTTGTGACGCCATCTCCAGCCTCTGAGAACATAATCTTGAGAAATGTTGGTGTAGGTCCGTAGTCTTGTCCGTTTCTTCTCCAAAGGAGCCCAAGTCACGTGTATTCCTTCCAAATGCCTTCCAAATGCTAAATACCTGAAAAGGAATGATTAAGTACCTATTTTGGGCATGAATGCATGATCCATGGGGTTAAATGACCCCGAAAAAGTGTATAAAATGACACCTTATCGAATACCCCTACACTTGGGATTTTCTTTTCCTCAAGTAAATAGGCTTTTCTACCTAGACAATAGCAATATGAGGGTCATTTAACCTAGTCTTTAAAATTATTTTACAACACAACCTTTTAGACCTTGTAATTAAAAGCACGGAAAGTATATACTAGCACCTCACATAAGTGTTTGGGATTCTCTCTTTCTCTTGGGTGTATAATGAATTATAACATAATGGGGAAATGGAAAATCAACACTCATCACCTGTCATAGCACATAAATTACCATAGGCTTGGTAAAGGATCAAACCTTCACCGCTAGGCACAAGGATTATTCATTACTATCTAAGAGGTCTTTTTAAAGGGTTATGGATGTAGGTGTAAGATAACATATAATGGAAATGAAAATAGATGGGATACATTTGGGTGGCTTTGGGTGAATATAGAGTGGAAAGGTTAGCTAATTATTTATAGGAATACATGCTGGTTTGGTTGCTAAGCCAAGACTCGGACAAAGATATACAAACTTTACATAACTCTACATTAATCTCTTTTCTTTTTCTCTTCTATTTTTCTCTTTTTTTTGAACATAATGCATCATAAGATAGGGTTTATAACACGCACCCCTACACTTGAGCTTTTACATACTCGATATTTATAATCTAACTAATGACCCGATTTGAGGTGGATCAAAATAACATAGAGATCATCTAACAAACATATGGGGGTTGACCTAACTTTTTTCCCCATTCTTCTGCAAAATAAATACTACCATGAATCCCAATCGTCCCAAAGCTGTATTTACAAGGATAAGGACTTAGCAACCGTGTACTCAAATATTTAACTTGGGTTAAAACAATAATGTACTAAAGGTGAGTATATACAAGGTAGGCTAAGGCGATTTGGGTGTAATGCTTGGTTTAAGGGTGACAATGCTCTTCATTAATAGTCCAGCTTAACCAAAAAAATTACGAGAACCATGAAAAAGGATAGGCTCGGAGGGTTGTACTAGGGGTATCCTGCACTAAAAATGAGTGCATGGCAAGGGTGTGGGATAGTTATATGATCGGTGTGACCATCATAACAATTACAGGTTTAAAACATGGGTTAATCCTAGTGCCTCTTATCAAGCAAATCCTAATATTTACTATGCGGTCTCGAATGCCTCACAAAAACAAGTTCTAGAATTTAATATACTACCGGTACACTCATATAATTTAATACTGATCTCAATGCTCTAGAAAAGGCGACAAAACCACATATACACATCCGTAACAACGGAATAGATACACATGATTGCTCACTCTTTAACTCGAGAAAGATAAAGGTATAAACTATCTTGGGTATCAATAATAGATACCCGAATTCCTATAGATCTAAAGGCGAGCCTCACATTTTTGGGGTGGAATTCTGAGGGTTTTTGTGCTAGTCATATACATTCCTATCCATGAGACGCTATGAATACTCGGTTTTCATCGGTATGTATCTTAAATTTTTTTATTTTTTGGTTAAAATTATATTTTTATGCTATGTTTCGATATATTACCCATCATTTTAAAGACAAAGCAAATGGAAAATGAAAGAATAGTTTCTAAGGCTTATTTTCCCCCTACACTTAAGTTGAACATTGTCCCCAATGTTCTATAGAAGTACCCGTAAGAACGATTTAAAGGGAAAAGAAAACAAGTAAAAAAAACTAGTACTCCCCTGGTTTAATCAATAATGGAGAAGAAATAT
>BQNB010160125.1:0-14835 GCA_026074375.1 Tanacetum coccineum | reverse complement strand
ATCCATAGAGCTCTTGTACTTGACTGCTTTACCTGATGTCATCATCATCATTCTAGGTGCAATGTCAATTGGGTAGGATGCTAGTCTTGCACTGTTTGTTATCACCCAACCCAGTGCAAGAAATGTTATCATCTAGCTCAGAAGGGTAGAGCATCAGAGAAACAGGGCAATATGCCATGGCTGCAACTTTAGTAAGTTACCACGCCAAGATGCAGACCGCCTCTTCTCTGTTCCTCTCTACCGACCAACTCATCATTGCCTTTTATAAAAGAGTGCAAGTGCGAAGCTTCTAAACGATATCAGCAAAGTAAGCATTAGCAAAACCAGACACGTTCACAACTGACCCTACCATCATTAGCATCCAATTGCATTGCAATGGATACAAATTAACAAACCTTACTTAAAAGCATTATGCTTTTTGGGAAATGTATACTTCAAGTATTTTAATTATACCACAAAAGGCAGTTCACGTGATCGGTACATGTCCATACCTACTATTTACCACACATATGCTTTAAGAGAAAGCAAACACTGCTCATCGCCACACATCGACCAACAACGCCACACACCATAAACGGCAGCAACAAAGTGATCGACGGCATCAGAGAGACTTTAGCAAAGAAACTACAATTCCAAATACTACGCTCGTGCCACGGGAATCATTAGGGCATTATAAGCAGGCGCAGAATGCCATTGTCAAAATGTGGGGCTCAAACTTACGAGTGTGGGGTGGGATAATATGGTATGCGACCTGCCATGGCTGCAAGCACGAAGTCGTGCTGCCTTGCCAAGATACGGTCGATTTCACCCTCCACGATCCAGCAAACTATGGTAATCGCAAAATAATAAAGACACAAACGCAGTGGTGTCTTTATCGCCCACAATAGATTCATCGCGCACCATGGCTGCAAACACCACTCTCGTGGTGTTGCCCCGCCAAGGTACACATTGCTTCCACTCACCATGACCAATAACTCACATCACAAATGTGCTCATTTAAAACCCGATATTAAACACGTGTATGCTTTAATCGGGTACGTATGTCTCAGGTATTTACACATCTTAGGATGGTCGGGGAAGAGTCCGAAGACAGCCACTGTATACTACAGTAGTGTTTGTTTGAGCTTATATAGCGGGCTTATTACTTGCGTGGTTATCAGCGTATGTTTCATAAGCCCACATTTTATGACTTATTTAAAAAAAATCGGCTTACATAAGCTTATTATGACATGATGAGCTTCTATAAGCCGAAAAGTTTCAAAATAAGCCACAAAAAGTGAGCTTATGAAACATAAAGGGGTGTTTGTTTCAGCTTATATGCAGGCTTATGAGGTTATTTGATTTCGGCTTATATAACATAAGCACTAATTTTATGGCTTATATTGAGACTTATAGGCTTATATAAGTTTATCATTATTGTAATAAACTTATATAAGTGATAAATCCACAAATCTCAAAATAAGCCGGAAAATTAAGGCTTGTGTAATATAAGGCGAAATCAAATAAACTCATAAGCCCGCATATAAGCCAAAACAAACACCCCCGAAAAGTAAACCACGTTTAAAAAAACGCAGAAAAACACTAAAGCAAGCTACATTCGATAATTTACCGTCGACGACATTAGTTATGTGATTAGCAATTTGTCTAAGCGGCGTTTTATCCCCATCACCAGCAAGTAGAATGGGCCGAAAAAACTTCTTGCTTATTTCTAATCTTTTTAAGCCTACTATCTAAACAGTAAGGGGGTGTTTGTTTCGGCTTATATAGCAGGATTACGGCTTATTTGGCTTTGGGAATATGTTTCATAAGTCCACTTTTTGTGACTGATTTTGAAACTTCTCGGCTTATATAAGTTGATTATGACGTAATGAATTTAAATAAGCTGAAAAATTTCAAAATAAGTCACAAAAGTGAGCTTATAAAGCATAAGCCTAAACTTAAATAAGCTATAAGCCTACTATCTAAACACTAAGGGGGTGTTTGTTTCGGCTTATATAGCCGGCTTACGGCTTATTTGGCTTTGGGCGTATGTTTCATAAGTCCACTTTTTGTGGTTGATTTTGAAACTTCTCGGCTTATATAAGTTGATTATGACATAATGAATTTATATAAGCCAAAAAGTTTCAAATAAGCCACAAAAGTGAGCTTATAAAGCATAAGCCTAAACTCAAATAAGCCATGCGCCTACTACATAAGCCATATGACTACTTAAAAAGCTACAATTTACACCTAGAAACTACAAATTCAAACACACTGATTTGGTTCCCCCTATATCTGTTAAACCTTCACCCCTATGAGACACCTTCATCTCAGCAACCACAATGCTCAACCACCATCTCCACCGCTTCACCATCACCACTCACCACCAATTCAACTAAACCCTAACCCACCACTTGAAAAGAAACAATTGCAAACTAATTTAAAATAACACATACTTTTAATCTCGGATACAGATGCTAATAAAAAAGTTTAACCAAGAACAATCAGAATCAAGATTTACCTATATCTCACAAATTTCACATTGCAAGTAAAATTAACTTTAATCCTGAAGGCGCCTCTCCAACCATCAAAACCCTAACTCACCTGCACATAACCAACCAATATCATTTTTCGAACATACATGAACAATGATATGTGATGAAGATGAATGATAAGTGGAGAGGAAAAATCTAGAATAAACTCTCAATCATCCTTCAATTAACTAAATAACATGAGATGGGAAAGATGAAAAGATGGATCTAGAAATTTGAGTGAGAGATTTGAGGTAAACAAATGACGGGAGGTGGAGATGAGTGTGGATGAACACGTAGATCACACGTGTTATAGCACCGAAGGAAAAATAAATAAAAAATAAAACGGGTCGGACTCGGGTCGTCCGACGGGTTTCGGTGACAGGTTCCGGCGGGTTGACCCAGTACCCACCGGATTCTGGCAGCAGCATTAAATGCGTATTTTTTGTAGGTATATTGGATTTTAATAAAGGATATAATACTTGTATCCTTATTAGTTAAACTAACAATAGCAAGTTGTAAGTATGAATGGTTGTTTGTAACATGTTCGCAGTCTCATCATAATGACAATATCTAAAGTATGAACTCGAAATCTACATACAATATGCACAGTATACATCGCTTAAGTAGCGAAGTAAGTATTTTCTTCGTCAACATATAATTTATCAGACTAAATTATGGAGCACGATTACTAAGAAAACAATTTGTATACCCTTTCAAGCGCCGGACAAAATTCTCTTTGAGTGCTTGACTGACAAGAACAAGCTAGATTGACAACTAGAGCTTTTCATCCACATGTGATGGTATTTTCGGTCAAACTATGAAGACCTATATACATGACATCATTCATCGTCGTTGTAATCTTTCATCCACATGTGATTGTATACCCTTTGTAGGCGTTGTAATGTTTTAGACATTTTTTGTGGTGTTTAGCATGTATATATACAAGTCGTTTAATGTTTTGTCGTTGTGTACAAGTTGTAATGTCTTTGGGTCGTGTATAGCATATTTTGTTGTTGTGATACAGGTTTAGGTTTTGGTTTTGGAAGATTTTTTTGGGGGAAAAATCTGGAAAATAGCTGCATTGCAGCAGGTTTTATTTGGTGCCAATGACATGTCGTCGGGGAAAGGTAGACTTGTCGCTGGGAATCTTTTCGAGGTCAACAAAGTCAACTTGGGGTTAATACTTTCCCCAGGGACAAGTTGCTTAATCTGTTGACTTTGTTGACCAAATTATGTTAATTAATTAGTTAAAAAATTAATTAAATAGTTTTATAGGAAAAAAATTTCCCAGCGACATGTCACCGAGGAAAAGATTTGCCAAACCAAGCATTTTGTTGACTAAAAAATAGTGTAGGCCCCACTTGTAGCTGGGGGAATTTTGAAAACGTCCCTGGGGAATCAATCCCGGTCGCACGTTCCCCGACAATGTATCCCCAGCGACATGTCGCTGGGGAATGTTTTGTTCAAGGACATGTCCCTGGCAAAAGTAACAAAAAATAGCCGGGGAATGTGGCTAATGTTGTAGTGTTATTGCTTGCAGCATCCTCCTTTGTGTGACCATTTTTTTTACGTCATGGCTTGCTTTGCCTTTAGAAGGTAGCGGTAATTTGATGGTCAACTTTTGTTGTCAATGACAATGATCTTCGACAATGAAAATAACTAGATGATGAAGAAAAAAAAATATTAGTTGATGATGGCAACTCTAAAAACACACCAACACACACACACACACACACACACACACACACACAATATATATATATATTTATATATATATATATAGATATTTATATTTTATATATATTATATATATATATATATAATATTTATATATATATTACGGCTAAGGTTTAGGGTTTATGAATTGGAAACGAAAAATAAAATCCTAATTAAAAAAATAAAGCGAAGATAAAGGGAATCCCTCCGGATCACCGGCCAGTAGCCGATGACCGGAGGATAGCAAAATTTGTTAATGGATCTTACCTAAGCTGTGATACCATGTAAAATACCAAATAGAAATTTTATTGATTGTGTTTTTGTGTCCTTACATAATAAGATATCATCTCTATTTATAATAAAACATAACTTAGAGAATAAGCCAACAAACCCTAAACCTAATGGACCCAAGCCCGCAACCAGGTTTGGGCCATAATATAATCGTCTAATACAATCGTTGATTCAAACGAATATCGATTATTAGGATAATTCTTAGCAAAACCGCCAAAGATAAGTTTTTTGTATTTCTTTGAACTGATTAGCCACTCATACAATAAGGTTATTAAATAGGCGTACAAAACTCAAATGGGCCTCAAAAGACAAACTAGCCGAAAACAAAAGTATTAAAAACCCAAAAAACATGGAAATGAAAATAACTCATAAAATACAGTGTTTTGGGGATCGAAAGTTTCGTGAACCGACGAAGTCCGTTTACCACGACGTTCTTCTCGTTCCAATCTTCGAATCGACTGGTCATAAGCCTGAAACAGAGTTCTCAAGCCAAAGTTATGCCACTTTTAGTGAGACCCTTCTTCTTGCACGATCATGAGCCTCTAAGAACAATATGACCCATTTCTCTATGCTTGTCCCGCATCAATATGTAGTTTTTGCTTTTTGTGTATACGATACATTTGATCGACACAAGATTGAAATATCATGAAATTTGAGCTCTGGAAACAGTCATTGTGGTTGTTTAAAAACTCGAGTGGTTAGTTGTTAATCTAGTTGAATTGTGTGGAGATATTTACTGTTTCGGTTAGCTAGGGATTGTTTTTGGTTAAACTTTGTTTAGGTTCGATTATAAACAGTCGCTGTAATGTTTTTGTTAGTCTTTTTCTAATTAATATTTCTAAAACGTGAAGAACACGCTTGATGTTAATTTAGAAACCTAAAATTGTTTTGATCATGTATCCTGTTTTGGTGAGATTTATATAACTTGTGCAAATTTGTTTTGTTTTTTTTGAAAGGTTAGATAATATTAACAAATGAAAATTCAATTGTAATATATATGTTTATTCTTTCTTCTTTTTGATGAATTTATGTACAACTTGTTCAAGTTTCTTGTTAATCTGATTAAAAATTTGAAATATTACGTGTTTGGTCCATTTGTTTGTTTATAGCTATGTTTTGATGAACGTTTTAGAGTTTGTAGAAATCGGATGGAGTTTTAGAACTTATTATTGTTTGAACTATATAGCGTTTATTAAAAGAAATGAGGTTTACACAAACACGAGCACACTTTTTAGTTGATTATTGATCGTATAATAAACTGCACTTGATTAGTGCCTGCATGAGGGGCAAACTATATAATTAAAAAGGTTGTAAAGATGACCTGAAATAAGACAAAGAGAAAAAGTTTAGGTTAGTCGAAGCGTAAGGATGGACCCAGCGAACCGACTCCGACGTGAGAATGAGACGTCATGAATTGGGTATGTATTTTAGAGAGAGAAAATAGACAGGGAGTGAATGACATACATGAAATGTACAAATGAGTGAGATATAAAATCAAACACTAGGAAAGACCTAGATTATGACATGTATCTCAACAAGATTGGTTGAGGGAGGCACGATCTCATTTGCCAATAGGAGAGCGTTTGTCGAGGCTCCGAGATCGTGCCCATCTGCGGCTTCTTACATGAGCAGGAATAAAGGACAATCATCATTCCCTGTCGGGTCCGCAAGATATTATGTTTGTCTTTATCGCGGAGCCTTGTTCTTGTCGGAGGCTTTGGCTCCTCGGAAGCTCAGGCTCCGTTTAGAGAGGACTTGGTTGTGTATTGGTGGATTCCCTTACGGTAGCCTAGTAGGCTTTATGCTAATGGTCATTTTGTAGTGCCACGTGTACAACATCGGTGGCTAGGCTTCGAAAGTAAAATGGGGTACACCATCAACTATATTATATAGATAGTCACCGATGTAGTGGTTTATTCAAATCTGATGGTTTACCCCAGCTATGGTTAGAGCCCAACTTCCGAGCAATCTACAAATGACACTCAAAGTGATTATTGTCTTAAAGCCTACTAAGTTATAGTAAGAGAATCCGTCGATACACAAAGAGAGCAAATCTCATGGAGCCTTACCCTCAAAGGAGTTGAGCCACCAAAGAGCCTTTGAGAATAGGTTGCGACGTGTCTTGCGCATCTATCGACAACTATGACACTAAATGTGTCGCTAGTAACGTCGGGAATTTGCGACATTCTAATGTATGTCGCTAATTCCGTTGCTATTCCACTAAATTCTAGTAGTGAAAGGTGATGTTTGGGCTATACACAGGGATCCTCAATATTGGAACAATCCGTTAGAATTCAATCCAAATAGGTTTCTAATGTTGATGATGAAACAATAAAGTTTGATTATAATGGATCTAATCCTATCTTTATTCCTTTTGGGTCGGGTAGAAGAAGGTGTCCTGGAGTTCCCTTCGGCGAGAAAATGTTTATTGTTACGTAAATGTGATTAAAAATTTGAAATATTATGTGTTTGATCGTTTGTTTGTTTATAGCTATGTTTTGATGAACGTTTGAGTTTGTAGAAATCGGATGAAGTTTTAGAATTGATTACTGTTTGAACTATATAGCGTTTATTAAAGTAACAAGAAAGATACCCACGTGTTGTGGCTGGGCATAATTTTTTTTCGAATCGATTTCGAATGAATATTGAGTGGGAATTTGTTCGTACGTTGCGGCGGGGCTGACTTGTATCAAACACTTAACGGACCAAAATGCGACCGACTTTTAGTATGTATATAAATATAAATATGAATGCGAAATATGTTTTTAAATACAGTCATAAATGGCAAAAAAGGTATACGTTATTTATAGAGCCAACGACTTTTAGTATGTATACAAATATAAGTATGAATGCAAAATCTGTTTTTAAATACAGTCGTAAATGACAAAAAAGTATAGGTTATTTATATAATTTAAACTTTCACGGAATTGTACGTTTATGACCCTGTCGTTTATTTTAAAATTATTAGGTAGTTTAGGGTGTGTTTCGAAAGTTTTTTTAAATAAATTAAATGCTATATATATATATATATATATATATATATATATATATATATATTATATTATATATTATATATATATTTATATTATATATATTTAGACCCTGTCGTTTATTTTAAAATTCTTAGGTCGTTTAGGGATGTTTTTCGAAAAAAAAAAAAGTTTATATTTATATATATATATATCTTATTATCAAAAAAAAAAACTATAATATTTATATTAATATTATATATTATATATATATTATATTATATATATATATAATATATTATATGTATATATGTATTTTATGCTGTATATAATATCACACATATATATATATATATATATATAATATATGTGTGTGTATATTATATACATATCATATATACATTATACTTTACATATATACATATCCATATATATATATATATATATATATATAGATATATATATATATAAATATAAAGTTCAATATTATTTAAAAAAAATCGTAGTATGCCAAAACCATTGCAATATTGGGGCGCGTTTTGTTCGCAATTGAAAGATCTTTCCACGGGTATTTTTTTGATCTGAATGAATCGGTAGATATGTGTTATGTGATGCCAAGGAGATGGGCCGGGCCGTGGGAGAGGACCAAATATATATATTATATATACTTATATTATATTATATTACCATATATATATATATATAGATACATATTATATATATATATATATATATATATAATTTATAATATATTACTTATATAATATATATATATATTTATATATATTTATACAACCACACAGTATATCTATATACACACATATATATATATATTATACACACATATATAGATATACACACAATAAATATATATACACAAATATTAATATATTATTTTTACACACATATATATATATACACCTATATTTATACTATATATATATATTTATTTATTATATATATATATATGCTATAATATATTATTACGCCCATCCTCCACTACTTATATGCCTAGATATACCTCTCCCATATATATATATATAATATTAAGTTCTAGTCATCGCAGCTCTGCTAAAAAAAATCGTACATATGCCAGAAACCTTGCAATATTGGGCTCGTTTTGTTCGCAATGCCAAAATCTTTCCACGGGTATTTTTTGATCTGAATGAATCGGTAGATATGTGTTATGTTACGCCCAAGGACGATGGGCTGGGCCGTAGGAAGAGGACCAAGAAGACGCCGGGTTAGCAGAATGAATTTGTGATGGGCTAGGATTGCCTATCAAACTTATCTATTTGTTTAGGAATGTTTCGTGTCATATTAGGATTGTTTTTATGGCTATTTCTTTATTTAGGCTAGTCATTTATGTTTGTCTCTTGGTTTAAGAAAGTCATTAAAGCGGTATTTGATTAGGAAAAAGTCTTTGTGCTTATCTTGTAACTATTCGGCTATAAATACCTAATGTTTTTCATCAATAAAGGATATGTTTTGTAAAATAAATCTTTAAGCTTCTCTCTTCTTTCTTACGGAGCTCGCACACGCTATAGTGGTGCTACCTTGATACGGTTTAGGTCGTATCAATTGGTGCTTTCATTGAACTCATAGATGAACAAACCATTCGGGGGTGGCTTAAGGACCACCAAAACGCGACAAAAAAACTGGTACAACAACAATTTGAGGCGTTACGAACCGAGTTACAAGACACTTACGGACTACTCGAAACTCGACATGGGGGCGGGGTGATCAAGGAACGTTGTTACAGCGGTCAATGCGGCTGGATGTTCCCAAGTTTCCAGGAGTCGATCCAGAGTGCTGGATCTTTGCTATCAATGAATATCTTTCATTGATTAATACGCTTGCTGATCAACGACTGAAGATCTTGGGTTTTAACTTAGAGGGTGCGGCTGCGGAGTGGTTTCGGTGGATGACGCAGAATGGGTTAATTACTACTTAGGATAGGTTTGAGGAAAGCGTCAAAAATCACTTCGGGACATCCAAATATGAAGACACACAAGGGGCGTTGTCGAAACTGTTGCAACTAGGTACAATGGATGATTATCAATGAGAAATTGAAAAGTTAATGAACCGGGTTACTGATATACCAGAATCTTTGCTTGTCTCTTTCTATGTCTCGAGACTTAAACTTAATATACAGCGAGAATTTTTGGTGTCAAGACCAGCGACTCTCGGTGACGCATTTGCATTGGCTCAGATTATCGAGGCTCGTTTGGAGGACCAGGCAGCTCCGGTGACAAGTACCATAACTAAACTCGCGACTAGTGTTGGGACGCAAAGATAGACCGTACCACGTTTGGGGGGACCTTCAACGTCGGTCAATACGGCTAAAACTTTGTTGATGCCGAAGCTTACGGGGCCTTCCAAACTACTTGCCATTAAGTGAATCTCTTCGGCTGAGTGACAAGAACGGATCAACAAATGGTTGTGTTTTAAGTGTGATAATCGGTGGGAATGAGGGCATAAGTGTCCAGGTAAATTCTTGTTGCTCATGACTGACGAGGAAGATGACCTGAGAGCCGCGACCGCAGAGGAGGGAGATGATGCGGTCGAAAGTGGTGACATCTTGATTCTTAATTCATTTATTGGTCACGGGAGTCCGCGTTCTCTCCAAATTTAGGGAAAGATCGGCAAGGGGGATGTTCATGTGCTCATTGACAATGGCAGCACGCATAATTTTATTTGGCCCGGTGTCGTCAAAAAATTGTGTTTACCTATCAACTCTACGAAGGTGTTCAAGGTATATATTGGCAGTGGCGAGACATTGTTATGTAAAAGTGTTTGTTTGAATGTTACTGTTCACATGCAAGGTGTAACGATTGACGTAGATTTATATGTGTTGCCAATGCAAGGACCCGACTTTGTGTTAGGGATTCAGTGGCTTCAAAATTTGGGGAAGGTAACATATGACTATGCGCAACAAACTATGGAATTCACTCTCCTTAACAAGACTTATTCCTTAAAAGGGGATGATTCTTTCCACATGAAAAATATTAGTCTTCACCAAATACAAGCTTTGTTAGATCAAGATGAGATTTACGGGGTTTATGAAGTTTATAGTTTCACAAAAGAAGTAGTGGCAGCAGAGACGCAAGCCGAGGGCGTGACTTTAGAGCATCCTAAACTCACACCTCTACTCGAACGGTTTGAGTCCTTATTCCAGGTACCTACGACGTTGCCTCCTCATCGTTTAATTAATCATCGTTTCATTTGTTACCAAATACTAAGCCTATAAATGTGCATCTGTATCGTTATCCGCACTATCAAAAAGGGGAAATGGAAAAATTGGTTATCGAAATGCTAGAGCAGGGCATTATTCGATTCAGTCAAAGTTCTTTTTCTTCACCAGTGTTATTGGTTAAAAAAAGGATGGTAGCTATCGATTTTGTATGGATTATCGAGCGTTAAATGCAGTCATCATTCATGATAAATTTCCTATTCCGATGGCTGATGAGATGTTTGATAAGCTTGGAGGAGCTGTTATTTTTACTAAGTTGGATTTGCGTGCCGGATACCAATAAATTCGAGTTCATGAGCGAGATGTGTATAAGACAGCATTCGTACACATGACGGTCATTACGAAATTCCGGTTATGCCTTTTGGTCTAACAAATGCCCCTTCTACTTTTCAGGCTACGATGAATCGTTTATTTTCCCCTTACCTGTGTAAATTTGTGATCGTTTTTTTATGACATCTTAGTTTATAGCACCATGCTAGTGGCGCATTTGGAACATTTGGAGTGTGTTTTTCAATGTCTACAGGCACATCAATTTTATGTGAAGTGATCAAAGTGCGTATTTAGGGTCGAGACGCTTGAATTTTTAGGTCATATTATTTCAAGTCGAGGGGTGGAGATGGATCCCAAAAAGGTAAAAGCCGTGCGAGATTGGCCAGAGCCTACGAATCAGCGTCAGGTACGAGGGCTTTTGGGACTAGCCGGGTATTATCGGTAATTCATTAAGGGATATGCAACTACAGCGTCCCCGTTGACAGATCTTCTTCGGATTGATGGTTTTAAGTGTGGAGAACGAGAGGCGTCAACTTTTGATTGTCTTAAGCAACATTTATCGACATCCCCCATTTTGAGACTATCGGATTTCAATGAGACGTTTGTGGTTAAAGCTAACGCGTCTGACAATGGTATCGGTGTCGTATTGCTCCAAAATAGCCAACCATTCAGTTATATTAGCCAAAAGCTCAGGCCACCTATCAAAAGGAGTTGTTCGCAATTATGGAGGCTGTTTATAAATGGCATAAGTATCTGGTCGGGCAGCGTTTAATAATTCGTATCGACCATAAGAGTATTAAGGAACTAATGAAACAGGTTATCCAAACGCCAATTCAACAAAAGTATGTTAGGAAGTTGTTGGGATTCAATTTCGTGGTAGAATATAAGTCGGGAGCTTCAAACCAAGCGGCGGATGCGCTCTCCCGGATGTATGATAACGAGGAAGCGAATCGTCCGGCCTTTATGGCCCTTAGTCATCCGATAATAGGTCTTCTAACTGAGTTAAGGAGCGAGAACGAGACCCTTGAGGAATTGCTTAATCTGCACCGTCAGTTGGATGTGGGGAGTGCACCGATTGGTTTTCGACGTGTGCAAGGGCTCGTGATTTTCAGGATAGTTATTATGTGGGAAAGAAATCAAAGTTGAAAGAGTTGTTGCTACGTGAGTTCCACGATACGCCCAGCGCCGGTCATGGAGGAATCAAGGAAATGTTGGTTGGACTCTCTGCGTTATTTTATTGGACGAGAATGAGGAAATCAGTGGAATAATATATCAGGCAATGTTTAGTGTATCAGCAAACTAAGTATTCGACTCAGGCAACTGGTGGCTACTTGCAACCCTTACCTACGCCCACAGCTTTGTGGGAAGATGTGTCCATGGATTTCATTACCGGTTTGCCGGTTTCTAAAGGTATGTCGATTATTTTAGTAGTAGTGGACCGATTCTCTAAATATGCTCATTTCGGTTCATTACCAACGAGTTCAACGCTCATAAGGTAGCTGAATTATTAGTGGAAATCGTCACTAAACACCATGGAATACCAAAAACAATTGTTTCTGACCGTGACCCCATCTTTGTTAGAAAATTTTAGACACAATTGTTTCAACTCTGTGGCACGCAATTAAATCGAAGTACGACGTATCATCCTCATTCAGATGGGCAAACGAAGATTGTTAACCGTGGTTTGGAACAGTATCTTAGGGCTATGGTGTCGGATTGGCCCCAACTGTAACACCCCCCAAATTGGGTCGCAGCGGAATAAGGGTCCGGGGCGTGTTACTTCTCAGATCAATAACACAAGATAATATAAGAACGACCAAAAAGTCGTTTAAAACTGATACATTGGATTTAATAAAGTATGTGTTACAAAAGCCCGAAGCTTTACTTGTTTACTTGTTATTATTACAAAGATTTCTAGCCCATAACAGATACACAAAATGTAATGCGACTAAATCTTTAATGCATGACTTCATAATATAACCACCAATGTATCCTTCGCACCTCGTGCTTAATGACCTGAAAAACATTGCATTTAAAAACGTCAACATAAAGTTGGTGAATTTCATAGGTTTATGTAAATGTATATGCAGGACCGCAAGACTTTCCCAGTGATAATGCAACAGATGCAGACATCACAAAATGTAATTACGTTTACCTAAGCTCATGACACCGAAGCTCGACATAATTGAATACAATATATAAATATTGCCTACATTGCCCGTGATGATGTTCAACCCGTAACATCCAGTATCCGACATGATATACGTTCGTTTCCAGTGATAGCTAGTCACCCGAACGGGGAGGTCAATCCCAAATAGATCTATCTATAATCATTCGCGCTCACATTCCAGTAATTGACAGTTCATGATTCATGGGCATAGTGGGTTATCGCTACTTAGGCAAAACGTAATCATGATAAAATGTACACTTGCGTCCAATTTGTAAAACATGCATATGTTTCTCACCCCAAAAACTTGTAATTTAATAATTGTAAAACATGGGGCTATGAACTCACCTTGAGTGAGTAAACTGATAACAAAATATCCCAAGTAAAAACGCGTCACGCTAACGCTCGAATGCAACCTAGTTAATATAGGTCGAATCAGTATTCAAGTACGTTGTCTAACAACAACTGTATATAATCCTATATAGTTATCATCGTACTATCGTTCGGGCTATCATAATTTAAGAGGTCATGACATGACGTACGAGGAGTTAGGACACTTTAAATCGTAAATCCAACAACTTGTCAATACGCCATCCGAAGAAGCCTCATTATGAAATTCCCTAGTAATATAGCACTTTGATAACTAATAACATATATATATATATCTATATAGCTATATCACCATCTATTCCTTTAAGTGAAATCGTAATTATAACGTAAAAACGTTTATAATTACGCCTTTAGTAAAAATGACATAACTTTGTCGTTTTAAGCCCGTTTCTTGCGTTTCTTACGCCCACGCTTTCGTATTAAGACGAGTGATCATAAAATCACATTTTTAGGTTTTTGAGATTCTGTGATGAATAGTGTTTTTACTGTTCATAACAGCTATAAAATCGTTTTTATACTTTTAATTAACGTAAAACCCGTTTTAGTCGTATCTTATTCGTTATAGCTCCGTTTTTAGCGATTCTTTCGAACACATTCACGTAATTGAAAGTTTTATCATATTATTGATGTTTACATAGTATAAATGTAAGAACCCGAATTTAAGGTCATTATTTATTTTGACTTGTATATTAATTTTCTAAATTATAGAAAATCTTTCATTTTATTATTTTGTTGATTTTGGAGAAAATTGTCGGATTTGAATAAAAGAGCTATGCGTTAAAATTTAACCGTTTTTGAGCAACGAGAAATCAACGACTTCGTAATTTTGGCCTCGAATGCCAATTATATTTTATTTTATTTTTAAAAGTTACATGTGCAACCGAGTTAAATTTTGCGTTTTAGGAAAAAGTGTCGGACTAGGAAAGGTTTTAGGGCCCGAGACTTATAAGTATTATTAGTTAGGAAGAAGTGGGCCGAAACCCACTCCTCCCTTTTTGCTTTAGACCGGCCATAAGCCCAAACTATACACCCTCATACTTTTAATCCACTTAACTTGACCCACTAGCTAATTTAGGCCCAAGACCCAAGTCCATTATTTTTTTTATATAACTCGACCCCCACACCCTGTAAAACCAAAAACACAGATAAAATTCTTTCTTCCCCCTCTCCTTCTTCCTGTTCGACGCACAACCCACCAAAACCCTTAATTGATCTTCAAAACCCCATTAAATCTACTCCTTTTCATCTTAAATCAACACTATTATA
>BQNB010160124.1:2319-14835 GCA_026074375.1 Tanacetum coccineum | reverse complement strand
TATTTACCAATAAGTCATAAGTGGGTCACCACTGGCACTTCATTTGATATGCTATGGATCTTAAGTTTTGAGAATATATAAAGTCTTGATACATACTTCTCTATGTAACGCCTAATCTAGTTTTTGCTTATCATCAGGCATAATATATTTGGCATATAACTAAGCAAGTCAGTCCCAAATCCAGAAAAGAACACACCCGAAGCCGTTCTTAGTTTATTCGACTAAATATATACCTTCCATGCTTCTAAAGCAAAGATCTACGAACAGGTTGAGTTGGATAAGCATTGAAAACATAGTTAAAAGCTTTATATGCATCGACTAACTGAAAAACTATCTGATGTCACTGAGCGAGAGAAATTACATGCATTTGATTGTAAGTAAAATAAAAATAAGAAAAGCCAAGACAATTGCAGAATTACACGTTGATATGTGTTTAATCACATATCACTTTTCCTTATAAAAACGAGCTTAAATGACCAATAACACATGAAAAATACATTGTATATGTGTGTTTTGCTAATTGAATTGTGCAGGTAACGGATATTCATAAAAGGACAAAAACGAAGCCAAATAGGACAAAACCAAGCACGAATTAGAAGAGCGTGAGAAAACAACGACCGAGAGCGCATTCATCTTTAATTGGCCAACCCGTACCCGTTTAATTGGCCAAGTCAGCCCATTAAATGATATTAATCCTAGCCCTTTTTAATTATAAGCCTAATCTATAAATCCCTAAGTCCAAAATCCAAATCCTGGTCAAAGCCCAAGTTTAAAGCCCAACTCCAAAATAATGACCTAAGTCAAATTGATAAACACCAGGTCAAACTTACTGTTCATTATCCCTTCCCTCTCGTTTTTACATCTGTAAGATAACACAGGGTAAACCAATCCATTACACACCTTCCTTCCTTCTAGAGAGCCAACGTGTCTCAAGTGTGAAATCATAACCTGACACGCTGGTGATCCCAAGGTTTTCTATTGGCTTAAATAATGTGGAAGTAATCCAAGGGCTAGAAGGACGGATTTAGAATCTGTTATGATTGAAGGGCTAGGATTGATGATTAGAAATGCTCCTCAAAGTCTAGAATCATCTCCTCCTCACTATAAATAGAGGCTCAATCTCACAAAGAAGAATTATCTAGTGTAGGAGTAGGAGTAGAATAGATAGCTTAATTTAATCTTTTTCTTAAATGTATTTTCTCTTTAAGCATTGTACTTTGAATTTGAATTAATAAAAATGTGATTTCATTTTACATTGCTCTTCAATTTCAGTTTTTTTAATTTTATGCAATTTACCTTTAATTCGAATAAGCTTTGAATAGGTTCCTATAGGCTGTTTTTATCAGTATCTAGTAATAACTTGTACAAATAAGCTTTCAGCTTATTTGTACAAGTTGGGTAAAGTTTCAATGAAATTTGAGAGGTTTAATGGATTTTAGCTTATATTGGATGATAAGCCAGACTTGGAAGGGCTTATTGGATTTTACCAGCTTGTTTTCAACAAGCTGGAGTTTGTAGATAAGCTCTTAAGAACATTTATATCCTTGTTTAAGCAAAGGACACGGTACTCTTTCTTTTACATTTTAGCTTAATTTTCTTTGTTGCTTATTAAACTGCTTAATTTCATCTTAAATGTGTTTATTTTATCTTATGTTAGTTCATTATGTCTTAGTTATCAAGTTTGCTTAATTAGAATTAGTTTAATTAGTGTTTGATCTAAACTGTCTTGTTTTTAGTTAAAACTGCTTATAGGGTTAGATTATTATAGAGTGCTTATTGTCCTTAGGTTTTTGTTTATTTGTCCTTAATAAGCTTGGTTCTTAATATGTTTTAACAAATCAAAGCTTCATTAGGTCTGTTTTAGCTTAAAAAAGGGTTTTCTAGATTTAAAGGGGTGTTTGGGTTAAGGTCTTAAGTATGGTTAAATAATGTGTAAACTGATTTTGGCATTCAAAACAGATTGCATAAGCTCTTATTAAGTTTATAATCTAGTTTTCATAAGCTTAAATTTAGTTTTGTTAAGTTTTAAGGTTTGATTATCAAAATCTTAAGCCTGCTAGTTCTAAGGTTTTTCAAAACTACTCATTTGATTAATTCTTTAAAAGTCTGTTTGAGGAGTTGTTTTTGTGCTTAAATTGAGTCTCTAATGCATCATTACAAATCAAATTTGAGTCATTTAACTTTGGATAGCTTTCTTAGCCATTTTAGATCAAAAACAGTTTAGTAGTAGTGTTTTTTTAAGGGTCTAAATGTGTAGATCATTTGTGATCAATTCCTAGCTAAACTTGTATTAATTTTGATTAAATCTAGCTTATTTTAGTCTGGTCTTAATCTGTTTTAAGTCTTTTGTTTGTTAAAAAGTGTTTTAGAGTCTTCATTTTAAGCTTAAAAGTGTCGTTTTTCTTCAAAAAGCCAAAAATAAAGTAGTGTAGTCTGTCATTTTAAATTTACTTTTCTAAGCTTATTTCTTAAACTTATTTGCTTATTTTCAGCTTATTTGAGTCATTTGAGTTTAGTTCTTAATCTGTTTTCATGTTTTAGCTTATTCCTAGTGCTTATTATTCCCTTAATCTTAGCTTAAACTTTGGCAAAAAGTCCTTTAAAAGTGTTTTGTATCAAACTGTCTTATTGCTTTCAATGCTTTTCAGCTTATTTAGTTAGCTTAATTCTAGTTATTAGTGCTTATTAGGTCTAGCTTTAGGTTTGTTTTAGCTTATTAAGTTTTTATTTGCTTATTGAGTCAAAAAGGCCTAACATTTTTAGCCAAAAGCATGCATGTCTATTTAATAAGCAAATTGTCACATTTGATTGAGTTTTTCCTAGCTTAATAATAAGTTTTAGTTTTAAGTCCATTTATTAAAAGTGCTTATTTTTTTCTTATACTTTAGCTGTTTTAATAGAAAAAAATATTTTTATTCAAAAAGGGAGACTCGAACCTGTGACCTCCCTCACACAACACACACGTCTTACCCGTTTGCCCTTGGGACTTTTTCATTTAACCTTTGCAACATTAATCTCTTATACACTCTTTTAGTTTTAGCTTATTTAGCTTATCTGAATTTTCACAGCTTATTGATAAGAGCTTTTTCACTCGTTTTTCTTTTTAAACCTCAGATTTAGCATCTAGTATTTTTGTAAATTTTCTCAAAATTTTATAATTAAGTTTAGTATTTTTAGTTTAATTTTTAGTAATATTTAGTTTTAAAAGTAGTTTTAAATAGTTTAAAAATTCAAAAAAAATAATTTCTTATTTTTAAAATTATTTTAAGCATTTAGGTTTAAGAAATTTGCAATTTTTGGTTTTAGAGTTTTAATTTGTTATTTTTAGTTAATTAGTTAGTTTATTTTAGTTATTAATAAGTTTTAAATTGTTTTAAATGTCGTTAGAATTTTAAGTTGCCTTTATGTCTAGTTTAGTGTGCCTTTATGTGCTTTCCCTTTTGTCTGATATTTAGATTTGAATCCAAAAACCAAGATTTTTGATTATTCAAGCACGCGATCACGAACCGAAACAAGATTTTCAATTCACGCTTTTTCTTGGGAAAACGACTCGGGAACGATTTGAAACTTTATCTTTTCTAGGGTTAATTTTCTAATCAATACTTTCCGGAATTATTATATTATTAGTAATAGGCTTCATTACTCTTTCACAAGTGTGGTTTGCAGATTGATTATTATATTTAGATTGTATATTTATATGATATATATAAACTATATATATATATATATATATATATATATATATATATATATATATATATATATATAAACTATAATTGAAGACGAATCAAATTGGGTGCGAGTAACAATTAATAGCAAATAAAGGGTATTGTTATCACCTTATGTGGGCATGAAACGACTCAGTAGGATACATTACTTAAACGACATCATTTGGCCTAATCACTATCCCAAAGTTAATGTCCAGTTCATGACACATAATCAGTATTTAGCCGGTATGTGCTTGTTTCTAACTTGTACTATACACACTGTTTTATAACATTAAACTAAATTGATACTCGATATAACTTAATCTCACTTTTGTTCATACTTACATAATTGCATAATCGCCTTAGGCAACAATAAGCCAATAAGTTTAAAATGTGAAATCTGAGACACCATCTTATTCAAAACCACTTTTCTACATTTTCAAATGTTAAAATCTATATTTGCATTGCCATCATAAACACCCTACGGCTATCAGTTTTCTATCGTTTAAGACATGACACCTCGGTTATTACCCAAAGGCCCTTCAATACCTTTGCGAAAATCCCAAAACCAAATTAAATTTGAGTTTTTATATCCATTTTTTACTCTATCCATTTAAGAAACACAATAACATAATTGGATACTTTTTTAGCGCAATTTGTTTTGCTGTAATTTTTTGTCTTTTTATAACAAACTTAGAAACTCGAAGCGAGAGATAGTGTTGAAATGTGCTATTTGGGATTTCTTACAAATAAGAATATATATTACGGGGAATGCTTCTTTGGGTATGAAAGCAACTACAACCACTTAAAGTAGTTCAAGGAGAAAAAGTAAGGCATGGCAATCTGTCTTCAATTATTTTGTAGGTCATTATGAACTTCTAAAAAATATAGATAAAACAGAACACAGGTTGCCCAACCTCACCAGATTCAACTCTTGCAAAGATCAACATCAACCCCTTTGTAATTGTTACCCAAGAATTATTTTTATAGATAGTTTTTTAAAGAAAAAATAAAAGTATTTTTATTTTCTTAAATTTAAAATAAAGTAAAAACAATGAATTCGCATACCTCAAACATGAGATCCTATATCTGGGAAAAGTACATATCTGCAGCCATCATTCTAGAAAGTAAGTAAACATCTCTTGTAACCTTAGGAGTTACCCGTGGATTATCTGCAAGTTTTTATCTTTTAGTAACATGTCTATTAGAAAAAGTCAGACAATAGTTTAAAATCTATGTGTCAAGGAAAAGTATACCATCACGATCATCGCACATCCATGAAGAAAATTGGATAAGAGGGGCATTATATGGCACACGTACATTAAGACCGATGTTCTTAACAGCAGTGTCAACACGACGTAAGAATTTAGGAACACCTTTCCAGATTGTTTCATGGAAGTAACTCATTCCAGCTCTCATTTCATCTTGTGGTGTTGGAGGTGTCCCTCCTAATCTCATCAGCGCGGAAAGTAGCTTGAATCTACATTATTTCATAAGAAAAAAAGAGAGTAATCATTTTTTTGTTCTATGTATAGTCAGAAACCTAATGAAGTAACTCACGTAAATGTCAAAATAGCTTTTCCTATAAAGCACGCAAATAATGAAATGGCCGGGTCAGGTAGGACCTGTTTTTTCTTCTTTTTTCTTGACCTTAACAATATTTTTCAAATAGATTGTCTTTGAAATTTTAAGTGTTCTGACTTTTGAATTTATTTTAGGCGACTTTGACTTGTTGGGCCAGTCACTGTTACTTTCAAGTTTTAATTAAGTTATTTGACCAAGTAGTGGCAAAGCAGAACCCAAATCTCCCTATTTACCAATAAGTCATAAGTGGGTCACCACTGGCACTTCATTTGATATGCTATGGATCTTAAGTTTTGAGAATATATAAAGTCTTGATACATACTTCTCTATGTAACGCCTAATCCAGTTTTTGCTTATCATCAGGCATAATATATTTGGCATATAACTAAGCAAGGCAGTCCCAAATCCAGAAAAGAACACACCCGAAGCCGTTCTTAGTTTATTCGACTAAATATATACCTTCCATGCTTCTGAAGCAAAGATCTACGAACAGGTTGAGTTGGATAAGCATTGAAAACATAGTGAAAAGCTTTATATGCATCGACTAACTGAAAAACTATCTGATGTCACTGAGCGAGTGAAATTACATGCATTTGATTGTAAGTAAAATAAAAATAAGAAAAGCCAAGACAATTGCAGAATTACACGTTGATATGTGTTTAATCACATATCACTTTTCCTTATAAAAACGAGCTTAAATGACCAATAACACATGAAAAATACATTGTATATGTGTGTTTTGCTAATTGAATTATGCAGGTAACAGATATTCATAAAAGGACAAAAACGAAGCCAAAACGGACAAAACCGAGCACGAATTAGAAGAGCGTGAGTAAACAAACGACAAGAGAGCGCATTCACTCTTTATTGGGCCAACCCGCTTCGTTTAATTGGCCATGTCAGCCATTGAATGAGATATATAAATCCTAGCCCTTTTAATTATAAGACCTAATCTATAATCCTAAGACAATCCAAAAAAAAAAAATAAAATATCTGGGTCAAAAGCCAAGTTTAAAGCCAACTCCAAAAGTAATGACCTAAGTTCAAATTGTTAACACCAGGTCAAACTTACTGTTCATTATCCCTTCCCTCTCGTTTTTACATCTGTAAGATAACACAGGGTAAACCAATCCATTACACACCTTCCTTCCTTCTAGAAAGCCAACGTGTCTCAAGTGTGAAATCATAACCTGACACGCTGGTGATCCCAAGGTTTTCTATTGGCTTAAATAATGTGGAAAGTAATCCAAGGGCTAGAAGGACGGATTTAGAATCTGTCATGATTGAAGGGCTAGGATTGATGATTAAAATTGCTATCAAAGGTCTAGTATCATCTCCCTACCTCACTATTAAATTGAGCTCAATCTCGCAAGAAGGAATTATTAGTGTAGGCAAGTAGGAGTTGAATAGATTTAGTTAATTTTAATCCTTTTTTTAAGTATTTTCTCTAGAAGCATGGTATTTGATTTAAATTATTATAAATGTGATTTCATTTTTAATTGCGCTTCATTTTCAGTTTTTTTAATTTTATTGCAATTTACCCTTTATTTCGACTTAAGCTTTGATTGGTTCCTATGAGGCGGTTTTTATCAATTAGCTGGTAAATAACTTGTACAAATAAGCTTTCAGCTTATTTGTACAAGTTGGGTAAAGATTCTATGAAATTTGAGAGGTTTAATGGATTTTAGCTTATATTGGATGATAAGCCAGACTTGGAAGGGCTTATTGGATTTTACCAGCTTGTTTTCAACAAGCTGGAGCTTATAGATAAGCTCTTAAGAACATTTATGTCCTTGTTTAAGCAAAGGACAAGGTACTCTCTCTTTTACATTTTAGCTTAATTTTCTTTGTTGCTTATTAAACTGCTTAATTTCTGCTTAAATGTGTTTATTTTATCTTATGTTAGTTCATTATGTCTTAGTTATCAAGTTTGCTTAATTAGAAATAGTTTAATTAGTATTGGATCTAAACTGCCTTGTTAGTTAAAACTGCTTATAGGTTTAGATTATTATAGAGTGCTTATTTTCCTTAGGTTTTTGCTTATTTTTCCTTAATAGCTTGGTTCTTAATCTGTTTTAACAAATCAAAGCTTCATTAGGTCTGTTTTAGCTTAAAAAAGGTTTTTTCTAGATTTAAAAGGGTGTTTGGGATAAGTCTTAAGTATGGTTAATAATGTGGTAAATGATTTTGGCATCAATACAAGCTTGCATAAAGCTCTTATTAAGTTTATATTTAGTTCTTAATAAGCTTAAATTTAGTTTTGTTAAGTTTTAAGGTTTGATTATCAAAATCTTAAGCCTGCTAGTTCTAAGGTTTTTCAAAACTACTCATTTGATTAATTCTTTAAAAGTCTGTTTGAGGAGTTGTTTTTGTGCTTAAATTGAGTCTCTAATGCATCATAACAATCATCATTGAGTCATTTAACTTTGGGTAGCTTTCTTAGCCATTTTAAATCAAAAACAATTTAGTAGTAGTGTTTTTTTAAGGGTCTAAATGTGTAGATCATTTGTGATCAATTCCTAGCTAAACTTGGATTAATTTTGATTAAATCTAGCTTATTGTAGTATGGTCTTAATCTGTTTTAAGTCTTTTGTTTGTTAAAAAGTGTTTTAGAGTCTTAATTTTAAGCTTAAAAGTGTCGTTTTTCTTCAAAAGGCCAAAAATAAAGTAGTGTATAAATTTACTTTTCTAAGCTTATTTCTTAAACTTATTTGCTTATTTTTAGCTTATTTGAGTCATTTGAGTTTAGTTCTTAATCTGTTTTCATGTTTTAGCTTATTCCTAGTGCTTATTATTCCCTTAATCTTAGCTTAAACTTTGGCAAAAAGTCCTTTAAAATTGTTTTGTATCAAAATGTCTTATTGTTTTCAATGCTTTTCAGCTTATTTAGTTAGCTTAATTCAAGTTATTAGTGCTTATTAGGTCTAGCTTTAGGTCTGTTTTTAGATTATTATGTTTATATATGCTTATTGAGTCAAAACGGCCTAACATTTTTATCCAAAAGAATGCATGTCTATTTAATAAGAAAACTGTCACATTTGATTGAGTTTTTCCTAGCTTAATAATAAGATTCAGTTTTAAGTCCATTTATTAAAAGTGCCTATTTTTTGCTTATACTTTAGCTGTTTTAAAAGAAAAAAATGTTTTTTTTTCAAAAAGGGACTGTCACAGAACTCAAACCTGTAACCTCCCTCACACAACACACACACCTTACCAGTTTGCCCTTGGGACTTTTTCATTTAACCTTTGCAACATTAATCTCTTATATACTCTTTTAGTTTTAGCTTATTTAGCTTATCTGAATTTTCACAGCTTATTGTTAAGAGTTTTTTCACTCGTTTTTCTTTTTAAACCTCAGATTTAGCATCTAGTATTTTTGTAAATTTTTTCAAAATTTTATAAATAAGTTTAGTATTTTTAGTTTAATTTTTAGTAATATTTAGTTTTAAAAATAGTTTTAAATAGTTTAAAAATTGAAAAAAATAATTTCTGATTTTTAAAAATTAATTTAAGCATTTAGGTTTAAGAAATTTGCAATTTGAGGTTTTAGAGTTTTAATTTGTTATTTTTAGTTAATTAGTTAGTTTATTTTAGTTATTAATAAGTTTTAAATTGTTTTAAATGTCGTTAGAATTTTAAGTTGGCTTTATTTCTAGTTTAGCGCGCCTTTATGTGCTTTCCCTTTGCGATATTAGATTTAGAATCCAAAAACCAAACTTTCGATTATTCAAGCACGCGATCACGAACCGAAACAAGATTTTCAATTCACGCTTCGTTGGGAAAACGACTCGGGAACGATTTGAACTTTATCTTTTCCTAAGGGTAATTTTCTCATCAATACTTTCCAGAAACATATTTTATTAGTGATTAGAGTAATTTGCCTATTTACTTATATTATATATTTACTATAATATACGTGGAATCACATGTCTCACAGACCTAAGAAATCAAACAGCATTCAAGAAGAATCCATTAAACAAGTACGAAACAAAAATTAGAAGATAAACTCCATATGCAATCCTAAGGTCTCTGTAGCCACTTTTAGCTTTAAAACCCTCAACATGCTCACCTGAAAATGATGCTTAAAAACGTCAACACAACGGTTGGTGAGAGTCATAGGTTTACGACACACGATTCAAGCTTTAAATCAATTACTGTGATCAATAAAAACAGAACATGGCAGGACTGGTAAGCTAACTATTATACAGGCTAACATGCATTCGTCCAAAACAACCATAACTAGGACGGAACGTGTCCCACGATCCAAGCGACAAAGTACGTCTCACAGTCATGGGTAGGAACGTTACCCGAAGCACTCATCGTTTGGGTAGGAACGTTACCCCCGATCCAAAGCACACAACATTGTCTCAAAGTAATGGGTAGGAACGTTACCCCCGATCCAAAGTCATAACATTTAGCACATAACATATAATAGTTACATAAAAGTCCATGCGTCAATTAAACAACATAATCACAGCAATTAAAACATTTCAAAACATATTTTGCATCATTTCCATCCCAAGAAAACATAGTAAAATAGGACTATGAAACTCACCTGATGCTCAGCTACTTGACAAAATCTTGCACACAATCTAAACACAACAAAAACACAAGTTACACTCGGTTAGGCTAAATGCCCAAGCCAATGTAACAATCATATGATGGACTTCTAAACCTTACACTAAGTTTATAATCCTTTAGATACATCTCCCATATCATTTTCATATCCTATATGACCTTATTCATTAACTTCTAATTTCATAGTTTCTTGCTGAATTTTATAGTCACTTCATGACCACAAATAAATTACTAAAACACCTAACTGATGGTTCTCCTTACATCCCATAGCTCTCCAATAAGTTCTGAGCTACTGTGATTTTTAGAAAAAATAATACTAAGTGGAACTATTTTATAAAAATTCATCTTTACAAAGTACTTAGATTCGGATCTCAACGCACACCAAAAAGTTTGACGTCCTTAAAAATACATAGAAAATGTTTTAACGATAGCCCTTCAAACTGGAGTTAATAGACACCTAAAATATGAACTACGATTTTTGGCTAACCCTAATTTGAATTTTAAGTAGGGGTTTTACTCTCCGAAATCAGACCCAAATCTGACCCGAATTTACTGTTTTGACAACTTTTCTTGCAAAAATTATTTGACTAACTTCCCTACCTCAAAACCTTTCGGGGACGGACTTTTTGAAAAATAGACCCTCTCAACTTATCAATGGATATAATCCTCATCAAAAATCACGTTACCATCATTGAGATATCCTTCGAACAACCTGGCCTAAAATTCTGCTCAAACCAAATTCCTAATCTAACGCGTTCTAGACCTAACCGATTACACCAAAACGCTTATAATTTATTCATAATCACTTCTAATTAAGTTAATTACTTTGACTTACAGAAAATATAAATAAATCCTAATTCCATCACTTAATTGTTACAAGAAAACTAAAGAAGATTAATTGAAAGGGGTTTAAGAATTACCTAAAACCTTGATCTTGATACACAAGATCACCAACTTGTTCTTGATAAAAAAATATTTATTTTTCTCTCCTTGAGAAATTCGACTGGAACAACAAAAATACAAGGGGAGGAGGGTTTTTGGTATTTATAGGCTTTACAATAAGGTTTAAGATAATCCCAAAATACTTTCCTAACTAGATTAGGACTCAATTTCCTTTTTTTTCTTTTCTTTTCCTAACCGGCGATTAACCCTTTAATATATTTTTTTAAATTTTTTTTAATTATTATTATTTACATAATTACCTCTTAATTTTGATATTTTTATAAAAAACTTTATTTATTTTGACATCCTTTTAAAATAAAACTAGTTTTAAATGACTATAAAATAAATTTATTTCTAATTTTATTTTACTAACCTAATAACTACTAAAATCTAATTACTAAATTCCTAGACTTAAATTCTACTTACACAAATTCCTAATACTTAAATACGTAAATACATAATACTTACACAAAATAATACGTACACACATAAAATCATACTATCATTTCTATTGTCACAAAAATGTGAACAAAATGAAATTCCCACATTAACCAAAATTCAATCAAAATAAGACGATCACACTCATAGATTGATAACCAAACTCACATAAGATCACATAAACACATAGTTATAACACATAATAATATACTTAGGTCAACACTATCGGTTTGACTAACCGGCTCAAGACACGGTTGTCACACTTTGGTTCTTTAATGCGTACAACTTTAATGCTGAGATAAAGTGCGGCGCACATGATGTAGAAGTGCGTCGTACTTAGGGTATTAACCGTCCTTCATTTACTCGGCCTGAAGTGCGGCGTACTTGTCTAAAGTGCGGCGTACTTGGCTTCATTTTTGATTTAATATTTATTTTCTTCTAACTTTTCTACCATAAGGTGTAAAATACTTGTGTTTTAGTCTTTTTGAGCTTGAGATGTCTTCAATTGAACCTGCACATATTTCATGCTTTTAAGTATCGTGTTAATACAAATAATATCTAAAAATGTTATTTATATTTTTCGACCTCTCAACGTTTTCATAATAAAAAAATGTAAAAATGTTTACAATAAAAATAAACGTTTACAAATTATTAAATACAAAATTCATTTCTAAGATTAGTGATCACTTAAGGTATGGACAAACAAAATAATTAAGCATGATTAGTGATCAAGAAAATATTTTTCTCTTAATCCTCACTTTTAATTTTACAAAAGTATTTTCACAAAAATACATTTACAAAATATTTTCTAATTAAAAGAAATGTTTTATTAAAAACTTAAAATTTGAAATTCAAATTTTTCCTCCAAAAATGAAAGGTTCCATAACAGATACAACCTTCACCACAAAAAGACAAAAAAGGGAGCGGAGTCTAGTGACGGCTCCCTTATAGGCCTGGCGGCCCTCTTATATATAAGGGACCGCCCCCAGATAGCCGTTGGCATTCCCTGCCTATAAATACTGCTCCATTCCCAGCAGAAAAACATTCCTCTTTGCACAAAATTTTTTCAGTCTTTTCTTTCTCTCTCTAAACCTTCTTTCTCTCACTAAAACTCTTGATCACTAACATACTTAGATCTTGTTTCAAGTGATCTAATCTCTTCTTCTCATCTCTTCCCTCTCATTCAAGTGCAAGAGAAGAACACTCGTATTCGTTAAGAAACGAAGTGTTAATTAGTGATCTCTTCTCTTTTCTTCTAAGTACCAAA
>BQNB010160123.1:0-14835 GCA_026074375.1 Tanacetum coccineum | reverse complement strand
ACAATTTGGAACTATGCATAAGTATGTTATAATAGAGCCACGAAATTCTTATGACAATCAATATCTTATTAATGATAATGTTGATGGTGATAATATGAATGCTCATCGTATTGATAATGACAATGTTGATGGTGATAATATGAATGTTGATGGTATTAATGTTGACAATGTTGATGATGATACGGTTAATGTTGATGGAGTTAGTGATACTAACGTTGACGTTAGGGGTGGTGTTCATGGTGGTTATGTTAGCGTTGATAATGATGACATTGATGATATTAACCTTTAGAGTACGCGCAACGATGATGGCACCGGTGAGACTAACACAGACAATGTAAATGTTGATAATCCTAATGCTAATGCTAATCATGTTAAAATATTTGATCCATAAAACTAGGACGGACTTAGTTCTGACATGATTAAAGCTTTAGTAGAAGGAGGTCCTAAAAGAGATAATTCTTTTTATAAGGGTCCTAAAGATAAAATTTGTCAACGATTTTCTGCTACTTTCTGTACTAGAGTTTTACCGAATAGGGAAAAGTGTGATAGAGAATGGCTAGTGTATTCCAAAGAGCTTGATAGAGTTTTTTTATTTTTGTTGTAAAATATTTAGAAAAGGGGTTGCAAAAGCTGCATTAGTTAATAAGGGTTTCGCGGATTGGACACATCTTAGTACAAGACTTAAAGAGCATGAAGTTGGTTTAGAACATATCAGAAACATAGCTACTTGGTTTGACATGCGTCTTAGAGTGAAAAAGAATGAAGCGATTGATAATGTGGTACATGAACAATTTGACAAAGAGAGATATCACTGGATGAAAGTGCTATTGAGAATAATTCCAATTGTGAAGTTTCTTGCTAAACATAATTTAGCATTATGTGGTACAACTGAGAAACTTTTTGGGTCTGATTGAAATGTTAGAAGAGTTGATCCATTTATCAAAGAGCATGTGCGTCGTATCATGAGTGATGAAATTCTTGTTCATTATCTTGGGCATTCTATATAAAATGAGTTAATACAATTACTTGCTCGTGGAATTAAATCACAAATTATTCAAAAAATAAAGCAAGCAAAGTATTTCTCTGAGATACTTGATTGTACCCCTGATACAAGTCATCAAGAACAAATGTCTTTGATTTTGAGGTATGTAAATGTAGGATCCACATGTGTTACAGTTGAGGAATCCTTATTAGGATTTTTGAGTGTAGATGATACGACTGGTCAAGGACTTTTTGATGTTACACGTGATAAACTAAAGTCTCTAGATCTTGATATTGACGATGTGCGTGGTCAAGGCTATGACAATGGATCTAATATGAAAGGAAAGCATCGGGGAGTACAAAATAAATTTTTAGATATAAATCCTAGAGCTTTCTATACTTCATGCGGTTGCCATAGCCTTAATTTAACATTGTGTGACATCGCTAGCTCTTGTGGAAAAGCTATGGACTTTTTTGGAGTTATATAACGTATTTACACTATGTTTGCCAATTCTTCCAAGAGGTGGTTAATTTTGAAAAATAATGTTAAAGGGTTAACTCTGAAGCCATTGTCCATAACCCGGTAGGAAAGTCGTGTTAGGAGTGTGAAAGCTATTAGATTTCAACTTTTAGAAATAAGAGAGGCTTTACTTTAAGTTGCTGATACTGATAATGATTCCAAAATCAAAAGCGATCAAAATCTTTAACAATAAATGAGCTTGGTGATTTTGAGTTTTTAATATCATCGTACATTTGTATGACATATTAATAGTCATATAAATTTGGTGAGCAAGAAGTTACAATCTGATGATATGCTTATAGATGTTGTTGTCAAAGAAGTTGAAGGGCTAATTGCATTCTTTGAGGAGTTTAGAAAACAGGTTTTTTCGATTAAAGGATCTAAATGTATGCTAAAAAATTACGATTGAAATGGATATTGATCCTGTATTCAAAAAGAGCGTTATTATTGAAAAAGATATTTGATGAGAATTCCTTGGATGGAAGATACAAACACGCTCGCGCCGTCGAAGTGGCATTTAAGGTTCAATATTTCTTATATATTGTTGATCAAGCACTTGTGTCACTAAGAACACGATTCGAGCAATACAAAGAGTATGAAAGAGTTTTTGGCTTTTTTTTCACTTCTAGCAAGTTGAATTCCTTTGATGACAACACACTTAAGTCCCATTGTAGTAATCTTGAAGCAGCACTCAAGAATAATGAACAATCTGATGTTGATGCAAAGGATCTTTTTGTGGAGTTGAGGTTGCTTAACAGTTACTTGCCTAAAAAAATATGGGACCTTCTGATATTGAAATTTTCTTAAAAGAACCATGACGGTTTTCTAAATGAATGATTGACATATAGGTATTGAATATATTCAAAGGATTAGCTCCTGGCATCAACAGAAGACGTTTCTCAAAACTTAAAATTGTTGAAGTCTTACTTTAGGTCTACAATGTCAAGAGAGATTCAAACGCCCCCCCCCCTCCGAACCATTTGGCATTAATAGTATTAAGAAAAGACTATTAGATGAAGAGTTTGATTATGAAGATTTATCAACAACTTTGCTTCATAAGATATGCGAGGAGAATTGATTGATTCAGGAAATAAGTTAACAAAGATATAGTATTTGTTAGTTGATTCATAATTTGATTTAACTTTTTTTAGATTTTTTTTCATATGTTGAAAAGTTTATAATTTTAAAAAATTTATCATATGTATTAAAGTATTGTGTTTTTTAAGTGAGGCCTAATTGGTTATAAAAAGAAAAGGGCACCCAAAAAATCTATGGGACGACTGAGATAATGGCCCCCCACACGTAAAAAAATTTGAAGTAAATTTTTGTTATCTCTAACCCTCCTCGCGCGTTTTTTTTTTAATTGTTTTTTGGGTTGTTTTGGGTGTTTCGTTGGTTTTTTATTTGTTTGGGAGAAATATCTAAAACCCCTCAAGGGTTTAGTGTTTTTGATTTATCTTGATTCCTATTGCATTGTGAGGCTTTTTTTTCCTATCTTAATTTGGTTTTAATTATATATGTGCATGCATGTTAATTTTGGATAATTAGGAATCCATGATTAAATTATGAAAAAGAAGATTATTGGTTTATGAATGTTGTGGATGATCAAATAGGTTTATTAGAAATTATAGGTTAGTTTGAGAGTGTTGGATGCGAGTTTCGCATGCGAAAAAAATGATAAATTATTGAAGTATTTGAACACTCATTTAGAATTTAGAATTTTTAGGTTTGTTTTTAGTGAGATAAAGTGTTGTCTGTAATTGGAATTTAAGTGTTTAGGAAGGATAGGCGATGCCCTAAGGATTCTTTTGATATAAGGATCACTTGTAACTTCTAAAACGAGAAAGTTATGGCGTTTGTAAGTTGGCAAAATTTCGGTCAAAAAATTCTCACTTGCTGTTTTTTATAGAGATTTTGAGATGATTCGCGCGCGCGCTCTACTCTACATAACTATACCATCCTTCGTTACGTAACTTGGTCGTGTTCAAAAGATTTTATCAAGTTTCAGGACTCTAGAAACTATCTATTGGTCTACTTATCCAATGAATTGGAATCCGTCGACTTTTCAAAATGTAAAAGTGAGTCAAACCCTTTGTACAAGATTAAGTGTCAAAGAGTTTGCTGTCTCAGAAAATTCGATTGTAAAGATTCTGTGTGCAGGCGGGTTAAAACTTACTATTTTTGGATGAAATTTGATCTGAAGCTTGTTTATGATAAGTGTGACCTACTGTATTTTTTTAAAATTTTTATAAAATGTTTAAGGGGTCTGTTGTTGACCAACTTTTGCTAAGTTTTTGAGTGCTTGGGGTAGGCCTGTTTTATAAACTTGTTAAGTATGGCTTAGTGTTTATAAAAGATAAATTTTACTGGTACCTTTTGGTGGCAAACATTGGTAAGTAAGTTAAGAGCATATGATTCTGGGAAGATGTTAAGCAATAGTTAAGGCCATTTAGATGAGTCGTTAAGTGATATTAGTCACTAGAAAATTCGGATTAATTTCTAAAAATGTTTGCAGTACAAGTAGATGGCCCCCACCCCTTTCCCCCCCATTATATAAAGTGATGTAGTCACAAGGATTACCTATGTATAAATTGTCATGCATGTGTATTACTAAATAGTATATATATATATTATGTAATATTTATATTATACTATATATATTTATTATATATATATATAATATATATATTATATATATATATATATAGATAAATGATGTAAATTTACAATATCCGTTGGCATATTTTATATCATTCGAATATTAATAATATATTATTATTAATAGGTCGCGGTTGATTTCTGACGTTGCATCTTTTCGTGCTTTCTTGATTAGTGCTACTTCATTGTTTCTCGGTGAGTTCATAACCCCACATTTTCTCTTTTAATGGTTTTCATAAATTGTTTTCGGGGTGAGAATACATGCTCGTTTTACTAAGAAAACTTATTGATTTCTACTACTTAAGTGTTACATGACTGTTTGTACTAAAAGCTTTTACCTGCTTACTGTATGACTTCTAAAACATGTGCGATACATGGTTGTTTACTCATGAATCTATTAAAGCTTGATTTTCTTACTACATGATTTGAGATCATTGGTTATCTATTTACAAAACCGTGAGTTTTGAACACACTACTTGTTTTAAAATGGATACAAGTGCTTGAAGGGTATGCCTGACCCGATTATGAAATTATCCACATGAGTCGCTATTGCTAAAGTCTCTAATTTCATGAACTGTTAATTGTCGTGAGGTGAACGCAAGTACATTTAATAGATCTATTGGGTTTAACAACCCCGTCCGAGGGTTTGAATCGAATCCTTTCGAGCACCCTTTCAACGGGCAATTTGTATTGAGAATCGTAGGTATGAGACAATAATACCTAGTACTGGGGAAACTGTATTTGTATATGATATGCGTTATTGTCAAGGTTTCGGTGTCATGAGCTCAATGCGGTAATGTTGAATTATACTTTGAAATACTGTCGCTGGCTGATCTTAAACCTTGTGGTCCACTACTGAATATTACTTGATTTATCGAATCACTACTTGGATTTCGGAAATAATACTTTGAAATGTTGTAGCGCTGCTTTTCTTACTGAAATATTTACTTGAATTATTTCAATGTTGTTTTTACCTAAACCTATGAATTCACCAACATTATTGTTGGCGTTTTTGCATTTATTTTCTCAGGTTATTATCTTGCTAGCTAGGCATTGGGAGCATTCGAGTCGCGTGGATATCAAAACTTTAAGGACTTGGTTTTCTTCACATTCGATAATTGTTTTCTTTAAATATACAAATGAGTCATGTTTGAACTCTTGTAATTTTTGTTAAAAGCAAATTATTGGGACCTGTTGTAACTTTGATATTTTATAAAAAAAAATTATCGAATGGTTGACTTTTCAAAACTTCTCACTTAGAGTCATTTTCTGTAACTTGTACTTTATGCTATGAAGTAGCACCCCAAGTGGTATTCCGCTGCGTTGTGAATTTGAGGGTGTTACAACAATGGTTACAATGCAGGAAAACAATTAAACACACAACTGTACAGGGATCAATACGTCGTATCCCAAACCCTAGGATACGCCGTATGGTTCCTATAAAAATAATTAAAAATTTTAAAGTACTGAAAATTAAATTACAAACTAATAACGTCCAGACACGTCCATACGCCGTATCCAGAGGGGTTCGATACGCCGTATGGAGTGTCTGGGAAGACAGACTCGTGCAAACAATTTAAAAATAGTTCAAACAATTTAAAAACGACTCGGTTGTCTCCCGAGAAGCACTTTTGTTTTAGCCAGTCGTTAAGTTTGACTTTCATCTTCCATTCTCTTGAAATCACTCTTTCATCTCAATTTTGCAAAGGTTTTTAAGCTTGTAATCAATGAGCTATGTTGCTGAACTTACTGCCAGACTTGGTTCTATCACACACAAGCAAACCATAATCACATCATAATATATATAAGTAATCAATGTACAGTACAAATCCACAAAAAGATAATAATCAAAAGAGTAAAGGGGAGGGATCAAGGGTCAGTCTGAGGAGTTGTGGAGGTGTTGGCCACACTTGTCTTGGGCCTGACACGTCTCTCGTAGGACAGCCACGAGCTACCGACAAGGGTGCTATCAAATGCCTGATAAGTACGGCCACTGGCATCCATAATCTGCGTCATACATCTGATCATCCAGGTAGAGACTTGGGTTTGCTCGGTGATAGAGCTCTCAACAACTCCTTGCAAGCCTAAAACGCTCTGTTGTAACTCGCGCTCCTCCTCCACGAGCCTATCGATCCTCTGTGACATAGTTTGGGGCTAAGGAGCGGGTGGCGGCGGCTGAGGTGCTTGCACGGGTGCTGGAACAGCCTGAGCACCCTCGTCAGCTGCAGGAGCATCCTCAGCGGCTTCAGGGGCACCAACCGCAGCAGCCTGCTGCCTCTCTGGTCTCGAGGCTACCTAAGCCCATGTATCGCCGAACCTCGCACAGATGTTGAGCCTAGCAAGCTCATGTAAATCAATAACTAGAAGCTCGCTGACAACCACCGACAAACCTCTCAACCCGTGATCACAAACTAATTTAAAATGAGCTGCTAGTCGCCCAATAACGTGACCTCCAGACAACCTAGCCCCACTCTTCCTCCCCTTAGCATGTCTAAACAAATACTGTGCTAGCAGATATGAGACGTTAGCAGTCCCGCGGTCTATGGTCCGCAAATAGAAGAGATCGACCCCAGTTACCTTCTCCGCCCCTTGTCCTCTACCAGAAATACTACATGCAATCATCATGTGGCAAAGTCTCCTCACAGGGTCTATGATGTGAACATAGGAGGGAGCGGGCCCCAAGAAGTCCCTGTCGAATGATATCTCCATCCAATAATCTCTAAGATCCCCTTTGTCGGGGATCACTCTCTCACTACCAGACCAATAAGCTCTAAACCCAGGCCCTTTCATCTCCTCATCAGAATGTAAACCCAACGCTAGAATAAAATGCCTCCAAGTCATCCTCCTCTTGGCTCCACCAAGCTGAAAATATAGTGTATCAGCAACATCAAGCCCCATCTCAGTATCGCTCATCCTACAAGTGCTAAAGAACTCCAGCATGAACTCCCTAACCAACGGTGCCCTCACCTAGCATACACCATACTCAACCTATCCCCTAGTGTCTGCCTCATACCATTTGTCAATCCAGCAAAATCTAACACATGTACCCAGTTAACTGGTCTACCCCATATCGTCTCGAGCCTCTACTCGAAACTATATACAATACCCTTGTCATATCCATCGACCTGGTATCTGAGCCATGGGTGTCTCAAGTCATGGTGTGGTAAAGGTGCCATATCTTGTGATTAGGGTCTTGGCCTCCGCAATATTCTTGTGTGAGCACCATTCTTATAATACCGTTTAGGGTCGAACGGGATGCCAAATGGCACATATAAATTTTTGATGAGATTTAATGGCATCCAGTTGTTAAAATAATTCTAACTCACGATATTAGCATCCAATGTTATAATAAAAAAATTCATTGAAACCTTTATGTGTTTTATTGTGATTGGTTTCCGGAAGTTCGTTTGATCTTTTAGTGTCAATGTTACTTCTAAAAAGTCGTGTTATATCGATATTGTCATCATTGTCCTTGATCATTTTTGTATTATTGGAAAAAATTACGTTTAGAGAAAATGAGTCATTAAGGCATAAAATGTTTTGTTCATTTTCATCATATTCGGACAATGGCGTTTTGAATTTATCGATATGTCGAGAACTTACAGAGGGTTCATTTAATAGGTCAGATTTAAACTTTAGATCATTATAAACGATGGCTGGGAATTCATTCTCAAAGTCTTTAAAGAAGTCTAAATCATCAAAGTAACCAATAGTAGGTTCTGGTGACGGAGATGACGGCATATTGACTTTATCATTCTCATCTTCAGAATCCATTTTTAAATTATCGACATAAATTATTTTACAAGAAAATGAAATTTCGTTAAAAACTACCATGTAATCTTCATCGTCGGATTCGTCAAATGAAATGTTAAAGTCAATTTCGTTATTTTCAAGAGGACTTATTGTAGGTTTAAGTGAGAATGCTACATCGGATGTATCATCAAAGACTATAGCTGGGTATTCCGTTTCGAGATTCGTGAAGCTATCATCCTCCGTTTCATAATATTCCATCTTCCCGTACCTGGCAGTTTGCCAATTAAATGTTCATCCTTGTCTTCGAGCTTTTTATTCTTCGAGTCTGATGTATTGTTCCATAGTGATGTTTGGATCATCCATGATAAACCTATGCTAGAAATCAGAAAAAAGAAACGAACTACAAGATAGAGTACTTTATGAAAATAATTAAATAAGCTAAAATTTAAACACACAATTAAATCACACAATTAAATTAATTACATACAAAATTAAATTACACTAATTAGATTAATTCTAAACTAATGGTTAGAAATACTAATAAAATTAAAAGTTAAACTTTTTCACTCCCCGGCAACGGCGCCAAAAACTTGATGTGCTGTCGTGTAGGGTCAAATTATTAATTACCAAGTTTTACATTTATATTTAGCCGACTTATCCAAAAACAACACTTTAACGGGCAGTGTACCAGATCAGGTGGAGTTTCGTGGTAAGTAAGGTGTCGAACACTAAGAGCGAGGTAGTTAACCTTATAATCTATCAGTATTTTAATTACTCTAATTAAGTTAATTCTAATTACTTGTTAAACCTATGCTATATACGCTTCTAATAGGATTGGGGGTTTTTAGCCTGAGAGACTGGCATAGGTTTTATGGTGACAATAATCAATTCTAAACACAATAAACATGCAAGAAAACAATTAGAAGATAAAAGAGCGGTACAAGCCAAATAATAGAAAGCTGTATTAGCCATATTAAATCCGATTAAATGTTGGTTTATTTATTTAGTGCAATGATTTCTTATCTTGAAGCGGCATATCATTCTTAATACTTAGGTGAGACATCATCCTAAGACCTAGACACCTTGAATCCTATCACAATTAACTCATCTGCATAAAGCATCCTTTAGTTTAATTATAATCTATCTAGGGATTATAGCAATGGTGATCTTGATAAACCCTAGCCCAACGGGACTTTACCCA
The DNA here is from genome assembly GCA_026074375.1 of Tanacetum coccineum. Lineage (NCBI taxonomy): Eukaryota > Viridiplantae > Streptophyta > Magnoliopsida > Asterales > Asteraceae > Tanacetum > Tanacetum coccineum. The sequence continues at coordinate 5,722 of BQNB010160123.1, read as the reverse complement.
CTTACTGTTTGACGGTATTTTATATACTGGTAGTCCATTATTCAAATCTTTATCAATTAATCAAGAACATACTTATTGAAACATTACGGGCCACCTGCCAATCTAACTAAGCTCTTACTTGTTAGGCGTAACTAGACCTAGTTGAATGATAAGTCGCATATTCAAACACGTAGACAAGTATCATGTGATAAACATAATTAAACTCTCAATGATAAATTAAGAAAATCGATTTTAAAACAAACCAAACATTAAATCTTTATTAAGATGGCTAATACCAAGGGTATTAGCCCATAACCATTGTAATTATACAAGCGTGATCAAATAACCAAGGTAAACTAAACATTTTACCGAACGATACAAAAAATTAAATGATTACAAGAGTATAGGAATTACATGGTGTCTTCTATGGAATCGTGATCTATGCTTGACCTTCGTTGCTCTTTTTTTCTTTAGAAAATCATCTTTTATGAGTATGATATGAAGAATATGATTTTGCACACTGAAAACTCGTTTTTGAGTCTTCTATTTATAACCTCTGAAAAAGCTTGGATACGCCGTTTTGGGGTATCCCTTGGAGTGCGCACAAAGTTTATGATCAGCATAATATACATTCCCAAAATAAGAATATCTTCGTATCTCTGAATAGTTATCTTTATGGATACAGTGTATGGCAGAGGATGGATACGCCGTATTGGGAATTGTGAATACGCGTTTTCTTGTGAAGACTTGGCGCTGATACGCCGTATCTCTTTTCTTGGATACGGCGTATTGGTCAGAATTAGGATATCATCAAATGTCTTCGTTTTAGCTCCAAACTATGTGTCTTTTAGCATGTCTTCACAAATCACTCATTAATTACTGCAAATAACACTTTTAAGCAATTAAGTATAAATTCTTGCAATAATTATACAAAAGTAGGTAACTTATTCAGGATAAATGATGATATAAATGTGACGTTATTTGATGTCATCAGTGATCTCGGCTTCTGATATCAATTGTGGAAACTAGAAAGGGGGGTTGAATAGTTTACAGGTTAATTGGCGTTTAAAATTTCACTTCTAAAATTGTTAGATTCGAGTATATGCTTAATCAATCAACAGTATGAACACATCAAGATAACTATCTACTTTTAATAACTACACAAACAATATAAAGAGATAAAGGAAAGAACGATCAAACGAAGACACCAAGATTTATAGTGGTTCGGCCACGAAGCTCTTCTTCGCCGTACTCCACTTCCCGAGTATCCAACTCGAGATTTCACTATGTCAACAAGCTCCCTTCAGGCGGAGAAAACCGTTTGCACGTCACTTACGTTATTTTCCGACACTAAGCTAAATGTCGAGTCCTAATCTTTGCTAGAACCAATCTACCACTTTACAAATACTACCCAATCACAAGAATTACAATATCGGATTTACACACTATCCGATTCACACAATCACACAAGATAATCAAAATAGAGTTTTGGATCTTAAAAGAAGAGAGGAAAAATCATTAATCTATAACACTTCATTTTTTGGCGAATACGAGTGTTCTTCTCTTACATTTGATAGAAGAATGAAGAAGTTAGAAGATGAGATTTGATCACTTGAAACAAGATTAAACAATGTTAGTGATCAAGAGATTTAGTGAGAGAAAGAAGGTTTTTAGAGAGAGAAAGATGACAAAAAAAATTCATGCAAAGAGGTGTGTTTTTCTGCTGAGAATAGTGCAGTATTTATAGCCAGGAAAAACCAATGGCATCTGGTGGCGATCCTGGCGGTCCCAGATATATCTGGGGGCCGCCTAGCCACTAAGGGGGCCGCCACTCGACCGACGCTTCTTTTTTTGTCTTTTTTTGGGGAAGGTTGATCCTGGTATAGTGTTTTCTGTTTTGGGGGGAAAACTAAATTCAAATTTATGTTTTTAAATAAAACATTATTTTTATTAATAAAACTATTATGTGTATTTTTGTAAAAAATAGTTTTGTAGAAATGTGATGGTCAAGAAGAAAAATTATTTTCTTGATCACTAATCATGTTTAATGATTTGCGTATCAATACCTTAAGTGATTTATGTCAAAGTGGAAGTTTACGATTAATAACATGTAAACATTTATTTTTATCGTGAATGTTTTTACATTTTGTCATCTTCCAAACGTAGAGGAGTCGAAAAAATATAAAAAACGTTTCTAGATATTATTTGTATTAACAGTAACCTTTAAATTAGTCCACTCGAATTCATATTGTGCATGAACCAAAAACCGAATTTAAATTCGGTTTGTTTTTCTGGTTGACTCAAATATTTAATTCAGGTTTGTTCGGTTAGGTCGACAAGCATAACCTAAATTCGATTGGGTTGAACCGAATAACTCAAATTGTACTTAACTGATCCATAAACCGAAAAATGGTTTTTTATGCTAGAATAAAATTATAATGGGCTTTTTAAGTATATATATATATATATATATATATATATATAGTTATGATCAAATAAGAAGTTTTCTTAAAATAAGAAGGATAAGAAGTAACTATAACCGCATATCCGAGATGCACCGACTTAAATTAGATGCATCTCTATAATCTTAGATGCATTATAACGCATCATAATGTGTTTTCTAGCTTTTAATTAGATGCATATACGTATATTAGATGCATTTTATTTTTTTGTTCCTCTACATGTGCCGAAATCATCAAAATCAATTTGCACCATCTACACATCAAGTTAACGTTCGAAACTCAAAATGGTGCATCTAAATGAATAGAAATGCATCTAATGCAAGTCGTTGCATCTCAAATGTGTGGTTTTAGTCACTTCTCACCAATTCTTATTTTAATTTGCTTCTTATTGGATCTTAACTCTCTCTCTATATATATATGTGTGTATATATATATATAGGTATATATATAATATAATATACATATATATATGTATATATATATATATATGTATATTATATATATATATATATGTATATTATATTATATAATATACACATATACATATATATATGTATATTATATTATATATATATATACATATATATGTATATATACATATACATATATATATATAAGTCTTACCCAAATTCTGAACACCCTTGTATTAGTGGTGAAAGAAAAGGAGACAGGGGTGTTCATCAGTTCAGTTATTAATTTTTTTTTTTGTAAAAATAAAATCAAAATCGAATCCAAATTTAATTATAATTTAAATCGAACAGGAAAATGAATTGGACCGGTTCGATCTTCGAGTTGAACCGAATTACATCACTTATATTTCTATTTAATTATATTGATTTTTAGCAAAATATAAATTATTTCAAGCATAAAAAGTGTTTTTTTATACCAGGATAAAATTTTAATGATCTTTTTATGTGTATATATATAATTGTTTATGTATGGTATGTAAAAAGTGTTTACGAAAGAATTTGGGATAGTTGTGTTGCTTGGTTTCTCGTGTTGAACGGTAAAGACACGATAGTATGATTAGGATCATGAAGTTCGGGTAACACTTGAACAAACCATCTTTTTAATGTGTAGGAGTTACTATGAGTAACGGTTTGATGCTAGGTGAATGAACTTCATTTAGGGAAGTTGTGAATGCTTTTTATTTATACGGACGCATTAGCGTTTAGAGATAAATCCTTTAGGTAGTGATCAACGACTATGGGGAGGTCACGCGTTGATTAACCGAGAGCAGACAAGGAGGACCGGTGTGACCATTCTCCTTGACCTGCATAGTTTAGTGTTGGTTGTGCACCCCACTGTTCAGGTGTTGGATGGTATATCCTTATCCGTTTGTGACAGTGGGGGACAGCTGATAGCTCTTAATTTATACATGTTTTCGCTATCAAATTGTTCACGATAATTGCTCATTTTTACCTTGTTTAATTAGATATGATGCTAAATTGCTTTAAATGTGTGTTTTAGTGTTACATGGAGCAAATGGTGAAAAAACACGGATAGTGACAAGAAATGAAGTAAAATATCGAAGAGTGATAGATTTAGACACGTTGTAATTTTTAGCCATAACTTTTTCGTCTGAACTTCGTTTTAAGTGATTCAAAAGGCCACGGAAAGAGGAAAATGTAATCGTTGTTTTTATATGATCAAATACTCAAAAATTTGAAGTTAAACGGTGATTTAATCTGCTGAAAAGTCAGTTCGTGAATTGGATCTACAATAGACTTGTGGACTTATTAATCTTAATTCTATGGAGCATGTTGCGGGCTCCATAGTATTAAGTTGGGCTCCTTTAAGCCTTATTTGTTTCTTTTTTTTCTCCATCTATCTCAATCCAGCAGTCTCTTTCTTTATTTTTATTTTTTTTATAACATGAAGTATGTTAAGTAAGTTCCTCAAATCTATAGGTCATCATATATAGCATCTCATAATTATTTAAAAATTCCCCAAATCAAGATTCACATCGAATGTTTGAATATATTAAATTGATTTGAAAAACAAGGCATGTAATATGACTAAGGTGATGTTTGTTTTTTCAGAAATACCTTTTAACAATATCTTAATCTGACTTGTTCAGATATGGTTAAACATTTGGGTCATTAAGACTGTTTGTTTTTTTCATGTCATTCAGAGGCGGTTAGAGGCAAACAGTGTTAAGAGTGTTTCTTTTTTTTCTGATCATTAAGAGGCAGTAAGAGGCATAAACCTTTTATTGAACTAGATGTGGATGGGGTGTCTTAACACTTCTTAATTTCTTAATTTTTTCTTACTTTTTTTGTTTTTATCTATTTTCTACTTTGTTATTATTTATTTTGGTATTTTTTTTACATTTTTTGATTTTTTTTTTCTTGTTTCATCTTTGTCTTTTGTATTAAAAGTATTAAATAGAATCATTACATATGTTTTGTTAGATAAAGAGTGTATAAGATGATATGTGACAATTCATATTTTGTTCAAATCGAAAGGTTCGGTTTCGGACTCATATATCTCAATTCTAACGCGACTCATTTTGTTAATCGTTATAAAAAGTTCAATTTAAACTCTTACACGTTTATTTTTTTCAAATAAACATGAGATTGCATGTTTTGTTTAAAAGACTTTTCACTTTAAATTAATTATATTATAAACGTTTATTTTTTATGCGAATGTAATTATTTTATATTTAAATTATAAAAATTATAGTTTAACACATCTAGACATTTTTATCAAAACAAACAGTTTTATTTGATTTAGATTTCTAAACCACTTATTCAGGTTAAAATGATAATCAGATTCAGACTTTTTTATCGAATATTCAAATTCAGATTCAGAGCTTCTTAATAAACTAACAGCACCTAAGTAAAATACACAAGACGACTAAATAAATAACTTGCAAATTAAGTAAAAAGACTTACGATCATAAGTAAGTACCTTAAAGCAAAAACTGATTAATAACTCAATAATTAACCAAAAGTAGTAATATTAAGAAACTAAAAATATTGTGACAAATTCGACCCGGCCGGTTCAAAATTAGCCCTCGACGCAACGCGTATTCCAAGTCCTAAAAGAAGAAAAGAACGCATGATGGCCTGGGCTGGCCCACGAGTATAAGGAAAAAAATTATCCTAGGATTTGGTTGGGTTGGAGTGGACTTATGGGTAATTTAGGTCCATTGTAACCCACAAATTGTTACAGGTGCATATTTAAATTAGTAGTTTATTGACCCGTGAAATTCACGGGGCCTTAAAAACCGTTGACAGTGTTTATATAAAATATTGATTTGTGATATTATGTAAATG
>BQNB010160122.1:0-14835 GCA_026074375.1 Tanacetum coccineum | reverse complement strand
ATTTGGCATTTTGAGTCTGTTTTTGGTTATTTTAGCTCGTTTTTAAAGGTAAAAGGTATGTGTAATTAAGCACATACCAGATATACTGAAGTAAAAGTTGGAACCCCGTGCCGAAGGAACCCTATGCTTAAATGACAGGAGTTGGTTGCCATGTTATGGTGACTTGAGGACTGTGATCATGCACGAGTCCCACAAATCAAAATACTCCATCCATCCGTGTTCCGACAAGATGTACCAAGACATGAAGAAGCTATATTGGTGGCCCAATATGAAGGCTGACATCGCCACCTATGTTAGCAAATGTTTGACATGTGCTAGGGTCAAGTCCGAACACCAAAGGCCATCAGGTTTGTTGGTACAACCCGAGATACCCCAATGGAAGTGGGATAACATCACAATGGATTTTATCACAAAGCTTCCTAAGTCATCGCAAGGCTATGACACCATTTAGGTGATTGTTGACCGACTTATGAAGTCTGCAATCTTCATACCAATGAGGGAAACTGACCCCATAGAGAAATCGGCAAAGATGTACTTAAAGGAGGTAGTCACAAGGCATGAAATACCTGTCTCGATCATTTGTGATCGTAACCCTAGATTCGCATCAAATTTTTGGACAAAGCGAGAGAACTATCTAAACTCTCGAGGATATGCTACGTGCTTGTGTGATCGACTTTGGAAATGGTTGGGTTAGACATTTGCCACTAGTTGAGTTTTCTTACAATAACAGTTATCACGCTAGCATTAAGGCTGCACCATTCGAGGCACTTTATGGTCGAAAGTGTCGTTCACCTATTTGTTATGCCGAGGTTGGACAAGTTCAACTCACCGGTCCAGAAATTATCCAAGAGACAACTGAGAAGGTCATTCAGATTAAGCAAAGAATATAAGCCGCTCGTGACCGACAAAAGAGTTACATCGATTTAAAGCATAAGCCGATGGAGTTTCGAGTTGGGGATAGAGTTATGCTCAAAGTTTCACCTTGGAAAGGGGTCGTACGTTTTGGCAAACGGGGGAAGTTAAACCCTAGATATGTTGGACCATTCAAGGTGCTGGAAAAGGTTGGATCCGTTGCTTACAAGCTTGAGCTTCCTCAAGAGTTGAGCAGGGTTCACAATACATTTCATGTATCCAACTTGAAGAAATGTTATTCCGACGAATCATTAGCCGTTCCATTGGAAGGACTTCATGTTGATGACAAGCTCCATTTTGTGGAGGAACCCGTAGAGATCATGGATCGGGAAGTCAAACGGATGAAGCAAAGCCGTATCCCAATTGTCAAGGTTCGATGGAACTCAAGGAGAGGTCCTGAGTTCACATGGGAACGTGAAGACCAATTTCAAAAGAAGTATCCGCACCTCTTCACTAAACCCGTACCTTCATCAAGTGTTGCGACATGAGCCTTGGGGACAAGGCTCTTCTAACGGGAGGAGACTGTAACATTTCATATTTTTAGGTGATTTACGACTTCAATTATTCTATTATTTATTTTTAGGCTTTTACGCGTTTGCTTTTAATTTTTACCATTAAGCTAAATTGCATAAACTAAAAATGAGCGTTTAACGTAAACGGGCATCAAACAAATAAATGTTTACGTCAAGTAAGTGTTATAAAGTTATTAGGATGATAATTTATAACTTTACGTTTTTTATTTTTATTGGTTACGTAAAACGTTTACGTAACGCAATAAAACTACACTTTTGCATGCATGGCAAACCATAAACCCACCTACACTTCAACAAATACCCACTAATACCCAAATACCTAAAATTTACAAACTCTACTCATATATATGAAACTAGATCCGGTTACACATACATATACACTCTAACACTTCAATTCAATCAAGCAATACTCCACTAGACATGAATAAACAACATTATGTGTTATCCCTTTGGATAAAACCCAAAAACTAAGCACCATTTCTTCCCTACAACTACAAGTTTTATATTCTAGAAAACATTCATACATACTGAAATTAAATCATCAACCCTTCACTAAACATAAACAAGTATAGTTCATAATCCAATGTTTTAAAAACTTACTCCATAAACCTCCATGTTTATAACTTGGTTTTGGTCTCTTGGCATGCCTAGAAGTTGGGCTAAAATGAGTGGATCAAAGAGCATGCTAAGCTCTTTTAAATCACACTCTTACACTTAACATGTTTGTGCCCCAAAGTCCCATACTTGTTCTTACAACTTTACACCCCTAACTATTATTTTAAGCTTCCAAACCATGCCCTAAGGCCCTCATAACCGGTCACACCCTTATGGTAGTCAAAACCATTTGATAGTTTCTCTAAGGTGGTTTTTACTTCCATGTTTATCTATAAATACTTGCCAAAAAGTAAGTTTACACACACTTAACCATTTGCAAGGAAAATCAAACACATATTCCTCTCCTACACTCTCCTATGACCCACGACTCACTTCACACCAGTTCATAAACAATCATGAGTTTTTATTTTAACAAGTATTCAAGTATACAAGGTTCAGTCTTAAGCATAATCTAACGTGTAATTGGAAGCTTTGGTTAAGTTGGATACATAAGGGTGTTTTGCAAAGTGTAAGAAAGTTATGGTTTCTTTTCCTTCGTTAAATTAGGTTTTGTGGAAGCAAAAATTAAGGTTAAATACTTGGTGGTCCCTTGCTTTGTTACAATCTTCATCCATCTGTTAAGTCTTCTAAGAACCCTAAACTTTTCATATTATTCATTTCATGATTTATATAATTGTTATATAGTTAATCATCACCTAGGGTATTTTATAAGTTTATAAAATGGATATTTACACATTTGTAAATTCGAATTTCATTTTTGGTATAATGTTATAATGCTAAAATGATGATAGAAGGCAAGAACACACTTTGTATAATTATTTGTTAATTTATAAAACTAGTTAAACAAATTTAATAAAATAAAATTTATTTATTACATTATAAATAAATAAATGTGAAGACTTGTTATTCTTGGACATATTCTTGGACACAAATTGAGGACTCAAATTATATCAAGGATGTGCTATTACATAAAGTAGAGGACTTGTAGTATTTTAATAAAGTGAAAAAGTATATAAAACAAGTTTATAAAACTTTTAATTTAAAAACTTAAAAAGCTACTATTTTAATTCGTACCAAATAATGATTACTTTATATTTTAAATAGTACATCTCATAAGGATCGTAAGCATATAAAGAACTCGAAAATTCCGAATTATAACGAAGAAAGATATAATATTATACAAGATTATACATAAAAGTGTTTTTATAAAAGTATTTTTATAAAAATTCTGAGATTTTCGAATTTTGTAAAAATATAAACTTATTTTTCTATTAAAGTACAACTTATGAGGATTTCAAAACTATAAGGTACACCAAGAACGTATTTAAAACAAAGAAGTTTACTGCCTATTTACAAGTTTACGATAAAAAGTATTTTTATAAAAGCAATTTTATAAAAATATGTTACTGTTCATGACAGTGAGCTATTGGGAAATAATTTTGTTAGATAGATCTTTTACTTACGAAGACATGGACATAAGAATCACTAAAAACCAAATTAAAACGAATGAGTTATGATAATTACGAGATTACAACAATTAATTATATAAAAGTAGTTTTATATAATTTAAAAAAAACAGTAAAAGTTACTGTTCATCAGTAACTAAAATATTATAAATGTAATATTTTTATAGATTTTCTTAATACGAAGCCGTGGGCATAAAGAACGTATAAAACGGAGTTAAAACGAAAAAGATATAAGGTTTATAAAACCTTATGCACTATTTATACTTGTGCACTATTTTTGTGAATTTAATTAAACTAATTATATAATATTATTATATAATTACATAAAGGTATTAAAACAATTATTATTTATAAACGATCAATTGTTGGACAAATATAATATTTTTACAACTATAAATACATGAACATTATTTACAAAGTATAAATTTATATTGTTTAATTTTATAAATTAAAAAAACATGTATAGGTGGTGATGTAGCTATATAGAATTATATGTTGCGTTAGTTATTCAAAGTACATGGTACTCATACGACCTATATTTAATTAGGTTGCATTCGGACTACGTTACGATTTTCTCACTATTTGATTTAGATAATCAATTCATTCACTGAGGTGAATTCATAGCCCTATATTTTACAATTACAATGATTTACAACTTTGGGGTGAGAAACATGCATTGTTTTACAAATTGGACACAAGTATACATTTTAACATGATTACGTGTTTGCCTATGTAGCGATAACCCTCTGAGCCCATTATTATGAACTGTCAATTACTTGGTGTAAGCGTAAATGTTATAAATAGATCTATTTGGGATTGACCTCCCCATTCGGGTGAGTAGCGCTCACTGTGCTGGTTTGCCGGACAACAGACGTATACCATGTCGGATTTGGGATGTTGCGGGTTAGAACATCATCAAGGGAAATGTAGACAATTTATATTGCAATTCATACATGTCGAGCTTCGGTGCCACGAGCTTAGGGAAACGTAATTATTTTTGTGATGTTTGCATCTATTGCATTATCATACACTTAGAAATCTTGCGGTCCTGCATTATATTTACATAAACCTATGAATTCACCAACTTTATGTTGATGTTTTAAATCATTTTTTCTCAAGTCAATAAGGTGCAAGTCAAGGATACATTGGTGGTATTTATTTTGGATGTCATTGCCTTAAGATTTAAAAGCATTACATTCTGGGGATATTTGTTATGTTTTAAAATCTTTACATTTACAAGTGAACATGTTAAGCCGTTGTGCTTTTTTAACAAACAATTTATGAAATCCAATGTATCAGTATTTCAAAATGACTCATTTAGAGGTCGTTCTCATATCTTGTGCTATTGATCTATGATGTAACGCTCCCGGACACATATTCCGATGTGACCCTATTTGGGGGTGTTACACAAGTTGGTATTCTGTTCCGACAAAGTATAATTCCACCATTCCCTTTTCAACATGTTCTTTAATAAAATGATACCGGATGTCTATGTGTTTTGTACGTGAATGCTAAACCGGATTGCATGATGTTAGCCTCAAAATATTGAGTCGAACATGAAGTTCGTTCATTATGAATTTAAGTCTCGGTCAATTAATTAGTTAATGTTGTAATAAAATATTATCGGGAATCGGGCTCGATAGTTAAACTAATATTGTATATGTTTCGGGTTTAATCCCAAGCAAAACCCGAGCCCGAGTCCTAGTTAAATATCCCGCGCGTCACATTAAATGTGTAGGGGTATATATAGATATTTTTCACTTAGAAAATATCTAACTTCTCATTTTTCTAAATAATATCTTTTGTTTTTCTCTCATCTCTCTCTCTTCTTTCTCTCTCTAAATCAACTCACTTTCTTTATCTCTTTTCTAGTTCGATTCGTGTTGTGTTATATGAAGTGTAAGTGTTAATCAGGATCCTACAATTGGCATCAGAGCCTACGTGGATTCGTGGTTGATTCTTATGGTTAAAAAGGATAAATTTTCGTGACTTAATTTTTTCCTTTTTTCTTGGCTACGTTTTGGTTCAAATCGGGATAGAATCACACGAAAAACGTGTTATTAAGTGGTTAGATATTCAACTACTACTAAGATATCAGTGTTTTAAGAGCTTATTGGGTTGAAATCGTGCTTAAATGGTTGATCTTGATTTTTTTCGTATTATGTTCTTGGTTGCGTTTTGGTGAAGAAAAAAAAAACAAGATCCCGATTTTAAGGAAAAGTACGATTTGACATCTCATTGCGTTTTGATCATAAGTTGTGTTTTGATTTGAAGACGTTGCGTTTTGGTTCTCAAGTCGTTGCGTTTTGATTTGAAGACGTTGCGTTTTGATCATAAGTTGCGTTTGATTGAAGACGTCGCGTATTTGGTTCTCAGTCGTTGCGTTTTGATTTGAAGACGTTGCGTTTGATTCATAAGTTGCGTTTTGATTAGAAGACTTGTGTTTTGGTTCTCAGTCGTTGCGTTTGATTGAAGAACGTTGCATTTTTGGTTCTCAGTCGTTGAGTTTTGATTTAAGACGTTGCGTTTGGTCTCAAGTCGTTGCATTTTGATTTGAAGACATTGCGTTTTGATCTCAAGTCGTTGTGTTTTGATTCTCAGTCCACTTGCGGATTGATATTTTTTTGTTGTTAGCGTTTTGTCATCCACAGGGTGCCGTTTTGAAGACCATCATTGCGTTTTTGACTAAACGTTACCTCTGCCCCTAAATTTTTATACACTTGCGTTTTGAATCAAGACAGACTGCGTTTTGATCATAGAAGACGTTGTGTTTTGATCAAGAAAAGTGACTGCGTTTTGATCATAGAAGACGTTGCGTTTTGATCAAGAAAAGTGACTGCGTTTTGCTTAAGAAAGGTGTCATTGCGTTTTGGTGTCACTGCGTTTTGGTTAAAGATAGCACTGCGTTTTGTCTAGAAATCTTGTGTGAAGAAAGGGTTTCAGTAAAACTAAATGCCATAACTTTTGATGCCGTAAGGTCGTTCAGGCCCGTGACCTCTCAATCGAAGAGAAAAACAAGACAGAAGCATTGAACCACCCTTTGTGGTATGGATTTTTCAAGGCCCAAAACCCTCGTTACTATAGTTTTTAGACATTTTTCATTTTTTTGAATTTGTGTTAGACTTGTTTTCGTTCTAGCTCACGTCCCATCTGTATTTTTTGGCCCGTTTCAGATTGGTGAGCCTATTTAAACAATCTGCTGTAACCCTAGCCAGAAAATTATCTGTGAAAGGTATATGATACACATAAAACAGTGCCGCTGATTCCGAATCAAATCATTCACGGTTTTCTATTGATTTGTAAAATCCCGTTAATTCATTATCTTTAAAATCATAGACGTGTAAAATCCGTGAACGTGAATTGCATACACACCACACAATTTCAATCACATCATATCCACTTAAGATCCAACAAAATCTTTCACACTTCATAATTCACGATAAAATGGGAACAAAGGTTACTTCATCTTCGGGTTTAGTTTTAGAGGAACCAGAGATACAGAAACTGCAGATGCAAAGCAAAGATTTTCAAAAAAACGTCCTGAACAAATAAATACACTTAAATCCAAACCACTCAACTTCTCGAAAGACAGACTTTCTCTGGTTGTCTATTGTATCAACAAGCTTTTGCACAACTCTTTGGTGATAGTGTCAGAACCTTCAAGTTTCAGTTATCTCAACACATGAATAACTTAGAAACACTTCTCAATGCAGAAACACTTCACGAGATGGATTCCAAATCCGCTCTAAGTGTGATCAAAGTACAGTTTGAAAGGTTCATTAACTCTGACTTGTTAAAGCCTCTCGATTTTTATTCAAGATCTTTTTCATCAGATCGAGAAGTAAGAGAAAACTTCAGAGATTACACTAAAATGACAGCTCAAACATTCAAGGAAACAATCATATAGAACATTAACTCCATTGAGCAATGTATAATAGAAAGAGCAAGTCATGAGCAAAAGCTTAATATGACGTTGAAAAAGTTAAGTTGAAAGACAGTTGCAGATTCAACAGTGCAGAGGTCAAGAGGTTCAATCATCGTTTCAAGTTCAGGAGACCTCGGAAACAAGCAGTGGGATTGTATCATATGAAAGATTTGATAACAGGAAATTAAACACATTACGTTTCATGGCAAAGATCCAGGAAGTCTTACCGGCAGAATCAAGTTCTACTGATACGCCATTGGAACAGGTCAAAAACAATGATGGAAAAGAATTTTGTTTTGCCAATGAAAGGGCAACACCTAAAACATCGCTGCAGAATGTGCTAATGAGTGTGTTGCGCTTACTAATTTAATTGCAAATTTAACTCTTGATACTGAGGAAAACGAAACGATTTTAAAGCAATTAAAGAAAGCAAACACATCATTGACTCAAGAATTAGAAAAGTGCAAAATTAAAACCTGATGAAACCAATAGTGCTCTGTGGGGGAGGCTATTATTGTCGAGATAGTTGTCTGATTTGCACTTTAGAAGCAAAACAGAATGAGTTTGAAAGTACAAAGCTTAATGACCGGGAACAGATTGATTATGAGATTTCTTCAAACAAAGTTTGAAATGAAACCTGGGAACAATCTGGGACTATTACTTTAAAAGACCATTGAAATCTAAAAAAGGTTTAGAAACTATGCCTATGAAATATTCAGTTCTCAATCAGAAACACGATGAATTAAAGTCAAAAAGAGACTTTTTACAAAAGTCACAACTGGAAGTTAACTCAAAGAGAACACAAAGGTCAGTTCGGATTAAAGTGTTAAGGAAGATAAAGATATTGACAAAATGATTGAAATGGACAAACAGATAAAGTTTTTGAATGAAATTGTTTATACTCGTAATTAGTCAATTCAGACCATTCATATGTTAGCACCCAAATGCTCGACATATAATGGTAAGACAACCAACCTTTGCTAACCAAGACATCAAGAAAGCTCAATCTTATAAGCCCTGTTTTGTATGAGTCCCATATGATACTTCTAATCCTCGCAAACAGATTTGCCCCAGATAGGAAGAATGACCTTGACTCCTGATGAATAGTCTTTATGAAATTTTAAAGCACCCTCACTGGAGTATCTTTATCAGTTGGAACGCGCAAAAGAAGTTAGGAAGACAATGTGGAGAAAACCGTTTGTTAGAACAAAGCCAAACATTGCTAAAAACGTTGCCTTTCTACCCGTATCGAAATCTATTAGTAAAAGTAGACAAGCTTACAACGAAATAACAAACAACTTTAATCATTTTAGAACGATTTGGACAAGCTTGGCTAATCAATACTAGGAGTTTCTTTCCGTAACGCCAACTGCTCACGATATGGAATTTTGAATAAAATACATTATTGATGCCTCTTTCAATCAAAACTATAAATGACAGTTATTGTTTTGTTCATGAACTAAAAACGGAAATGCATGAAGATTATGAGTACGTTAAATCCCTTGAAAAAGAGGTTGACGAACTTGAATCTGAAAAGGCTGATTTTTCAAACATATATGATCTACTTCTCGAAGAGTGTGTGTCTAAAGATGTTACATGTTCATATTTTCATTCACCTGTCTGATGTTAAATGCTTTATGCTGAATACAATGCTTGTATCCTTCATAAAGTCAAGAATGTGAAATGTCTTGCACAAAAGCTTTCGAAACAAACTGAATCTGTTAACAAAGAAGTTCATAATAATTTGTTAAAAAGTTTTTCTAAACTTGAAAAACACTCAATTTCTCTTGAACTTGCTTTACAACAATGTAAAGAACAAATGAAAAACAACTCAGTTTGCAAAGAAAACGGATCAAATGTATTTCAAAAAGAACATGAACAATATCATGAAATACAAGATTTGAAAGCTCAAATGCAAGACAAGAACATAGCAATAAGTGAGTTAAAGAAACTCATCGAGAACTGCAAGGGAAAGTCTGTGGAAACTCAGTTTAATAAACCATTTGTTGTTCGACAACCAAATGCTCAACGAATTCCAAAACCATCAGTTTTAGGAAAACCGACTCCTTTTTCAAATTCTCCTGAAATGAGAAGTTTTCAAACGAAACAGTCGGTTAATAAAACTAATGTGTCGGATGGTTTGTTTAAACAAGTCACTCAACAGAATTTGCCTCAGATTAGAAAACAAGCAGTTCGAAACACCAATGTGATTGCACCTGGCCCCTCTAGGAATAACCCAAAGCATGTGTCATTTCAGTCACCTAAAGAATTTGTAGGCCTCAAAATGACATTGTTCATAACTACTACCTTAGAAAAGCTAAGAAAAGTGCACAACTTCAGAAAGACAAAGAAGTGAATGGAAAACCTAGTATGATTGATCCTGCTAGATTACCCAACACTGCTAATGGTTGCAAACCAAAACCTAAGAATTGGCAAGCATCAATGAGTAGTCGGGTTTCAAACAAAGATGTTCACTTAGGAGAACATAGGAAACAAAAGCCTTTCTTGAAGTTCAATGACTTGCAATGTCCTACATGCAAAAAGTGCCTTTACAGTGCAAATCATGATGAATGCGTCTTAGAATACCTCTCAAGGTTAAATCCTCGTGCCTCTGCACAAATAAGGATGCAAAATCCCATAAGAACAACAAAGGAGGATAAATGCCCGTAGAAATTCAAGTGCATCTAAGAAACCAAAAAAACCAGAAAGACAGATCCCCACAGGACATAGGTTCTCAAACAAAAAGACTACCACTGTCCCTGAGAAAACAATGAATCCTAGATCTTGTCTTAGGTGGAAACCAACGGGTAGAATCTTTAGTAATGTTCATTTTAGGTGGATTCCCACAGGAAAGTTATTCAACTCTTGCACGGGCAAGGTTGACAGTGAACCCACGCATGTTTCAATAGTAGATATCCCTCATATTCATGCAAGCAAACAAACTCTGGGTTTAAGTGCAGGTATATCATTCAATGTCACAAAAGCAACAAAGAATTGACCTAAATGCAGATGCACTATACAATGAAAAGCAGGAAAATCTCAGAGTGTGGTTGCTGAAATTAACTGATACTAAAGAAACAGTGCCAGAATGGTTTTCACAAAAGATGAGGCTACATCAAATGGGTGTCTGCTAAAATAACACTTCAGGCCACCGTGTCCTCCAAATGTTCAAAAGACGTTTGATCGCAGCAGATCAAGCCTCGGTCTTCATGGCAATGATGTCTGTTCACATCAGTTCAGGCCTCGTTCTTCATCAAATGACTTCTGATCATAACCGTTCAGACCTCGGAATTCAAGACCACAACAATGAACAGTCAAGTTCAAGCAAAGATGTTCCAAAAGTTGTTCCTTAAGCAAACAAGACAGCTACATCACGACAAGAGTTGGGATTACTATTCCACATTCACATAGCAATGCTGAGGACAACATGTAAATATATATAAATACAAATGATGAAAAATAGAAAATTTCAAAAGAATCTTCTCGACATGTCTCTTGGAATCGATAACATTTACGTGCTTAGAAATGTCGATTAACATTGACACAGGTGTGTAAATGAAGTTCGAGCGAGAGTTTTCAAATAGTTTCAAAACATGTCATTTCTAATTTTCTAAATGGCTTATGTGCAAATGTCAGTACATAACCCGGACTTCAAATAAAGGAAGGTTTATAACTTACCACACTAACAAGAAAAATTAAACGTTTCATTCGGTCTTTGAGCTGTTTCTTACCAGACATTTAAATGTTTTTAGCTCAAGAAAAAAGGATAATGTACGTTTCAGTTGTGCTTACCCTTACCGTAGAAGAGAAGTCCACTAACATCTGGTTTTCAAAAAATTGAACACATACATTTTCAAGAATTCTCGATGACAATTCAAAACTTTCAAATTGTGTGTTCAACACAGTCCAACCCTCATAATGTTTTCAAAGACCAACAAATTTCTTAATTGGTCCTATTTTTTTAAGGGGGAGTTTCGAAAAACAAAGTTTTAATGTTCTTGGATACATCAACAACGACCATTCTTATGTATTCAAAACATTATCAAAATGTTCCAAACCATTCATGCTGACGTAAAACATAATTTCTCTCACATATTGATTCAAGACATATTTTATCACAAGGTATGTCAAAGAACTAAGTGTTTTATTATTTAAAAATAAGGGAGAAAATGTAATTAAAAAATATGATGTCTAATCGACTCAATGTGCTAAACAGTAGAAAATGTTTTATGTCGATCCTTATACCCACAACATCTTAATTTAAAAAACGACGATTCTGGAAGTCATAAAGGTGGTTTAGAGTTAGGAAATCAATCCTATGATCCAAACCAGAACCGGAGATCTACCAAGGATAATCTAAAGTTAGAATTAGCAGTCACCTTAGGTATACTTAAAGAAGACAAAAGAGATGAATGTAAAAGGGAATAATGCCGACTAAGATTGAGCTAACACTGGAACAATCACAACAAGGTGTTAGTAATGACATCTTGGTAAGCATTGAAGGCGTTGAAGAATTAAAAAGAAATGTATGGATAAAGGGTCTAAAGAAAGAAGCCCTCCACACAACTTAAGGCAGAAACCGGGTCAATACATATGCTGTCAGAATCACAAGTTGATTGCTGACATTGAAAACGACATCATGGACCCAGTGATGCAATGCATAACCCTTCCCAGCCATTCGGGTTTCTCTCAACAGAAACTTGTCTCATTTGTCACAGAGATACACACGTTATCTATTGACATCTCACTCCGAGATTGTTGATATTGAATAGGTGGCAATATGCTCCAGCCTCCGAGTACTAAAACCAAAATGCACTAATCGAGTCTAGAGCCAAGAGATCAATCAAAATCTCGTTAGGACACATTCCATTTCAAACACTTGTTGAACATCATCAGGTTCACAAGCTGTTATCAAGAGTCCTACGCAATATCATTGTGATATTTGCCAGAACATCCGAGTGATACTAATGTATTCACAATGAAGATGGAAATCCTGCTTGAGCCAGCATCAAACAAGCTCTTGGTAGGTGACTTGCGAGATTCTATATGAATCAAACTTGTGACAACTGGATATCGATTTGGTCCAGTAAATGAATTGACGGTTGATGAATTTTGATAAAAGCTCAAAACTCCCGATGTGTTACAAAAACGCTTTTACAAGTAACACGTCGATTGATTTTCAAATCAATTTTCTTGATTATCACTAACGTAAACCTGCAGGTTAAAACGGTGGTGACAGTATCTCAATCAACCAAAGTCGATTCATTACCACATGTTCATGCTCATTCTACAAAGACAATCTATCAAGAAAGCTCAAGATTTAAAGACAAAGACTTCCGCTAACTCTGATTTTCTGATCTGAAGCTTTCAAGATGAGGCACAGTATGAGAATGTTGGTCAAAGACTCAAGATCGCAAGATGGCATAGACGTTAAAGACAATGTCAAAGGCTCAAAAGTAAAGATCGCAAAGCATGAAGGAACAAGCCTACAACAAAGAACAAAGAGAAAGACCAAGACCACATGAGCTTAACGACGAAAGCAATCTCATTGATCTCATGAAGGAGTGTCGTCAATGAACTCACTTCGGGGGAGATTGTTAGCCTCAAAATATTGAGTCGAACATGAAGTTCGTTCATTATGTATTTAAGTCTCGGTCAATCAATTAGTTAACGTTGTAATAGAAATGTATCGGGAATCGGGCTCGATAGTTAATCTAATATTGTATATGTTTCGGGTTTAATCCCAAGCAAAACCCGAGCCCGGGTCCTAGTCAAATATCCCGAACGTCACTTAATGTGTCGGGGTATATAAGTAACTTTTCCACCAAGGAAAAGTAAGTTGGTTCATTTATAAAAATTCCATTTTCCTTTTTCTAATTTCTCTCTCAACTCTCTCTCCTCTTTCTCTCTCTAAATCAACTCACTTTCTTTCTCTAATTTCTAGTTCTAAATTCGTGTATGATTGTATGAAGTGAAGTGTTATACGGGATCCTACAATAATAATAATAGTTTCATAGTAGTTGTGCCGACATGTTCATTTCTGATTTCCACCCATTATGTTCTTAAGAGCTTGTCCAATTGACCTTAACCCTTCTCGGTGAGCATCACTTTGTTGAGTTTGAAGATTAATGGTTTTGGAGAGATTGATGTTCAAGTAATGACTTTCATGAGGAGGGTTTTGATGGACTCTAGAGACATCATTTGACGAGGAAGAGATGTTTTGAGACAGAGATGAAGGATTGGAATGAAAAGATTCGTCATCATTTTCATTAATGGAATCATCCAATGGATGAGATGACGATGGATGATTTAGAGTGGAGAAGGAGGAGCTAGCATTTGACTCACGAGGTCTTTTCTTGCCCCGATCCGCTCATGTCTTTTGCTCATAATGAGGAGCGAGCGGATGTACGGCTCGATCATGTGAGAGATAATGATCAAAAGCTAGCTTAGGAGAGACAGAAACTACATGTTTGAATAACCTAGTCAAGAACATTCCATAAGGTAAGAGTTCCTTTGGTTTGAATCGAGTCCTTTCCATTCTTTTGAGAATGAAAAATGCTAGGTTATAAGGAGTGGATGTCTCAATGCAATAAAGCATGTGACAAAGACAAGCGAAGACATGATCCCTATATCCTCCTAGACAGATGGCGTTTTCACAAATAATATCAACCCAAGGTTTCATATGAGTAAGAGTCTTATATCCTTATATCCTTATATCCTCCTAGTTAATTTTTTTTTCACCTATGACAACCATTTTCTTATTTTTGGTAAGAGTCTCTTGAATTTGTCAAGGAACGTGAATGAAAGACTTAATGACTTTTGGAGATGGAGGTTTGGTTTTATAAAGACCTCTACTTGGAACACTCACTGAAAAATGATCAAGAGACCACATTTCGGTGTTAGAGTCTTGAGCTTTGAATGAGATTTTTAAAATTTGACCAAATTCCTCTAGAGTGAGGGAGAATGGCTTATTTTGAATGACAAAGTTGACAATGAATTGACCCTCAGGATTATAGCAAAAGTGAGTTGACAATAGAACTTAAGAACAAAGCGAGGTATAATTTGTTCGTTAATATCTAACAAACAATCAAACCCGATTGACTCAAACTTAGCGTAAATATGACTCATATTTTCAAAGTTTAAACTTACAACCCTCCCTTCATGAAAGCATCATTTTTCAAGACTAGCCATTGTGTTTAGTAAGGGTTGATTAAACTCAATTGATATTAGGGGTATGTAGTTTTGTGTCTTTTTATGATCAAGACTGGTAGCTCGAGGCATTGTTACCTAGAAAGATATAAGAATATCATATTTTAATTTCTTATACATGTATTGAGGTTTCGAGTTTGTGCCTAGTGTGTGCCTATATGCAACAAATGTGGAG
>BQNB010160121.1:2943-14835 GCA_026074375.1 Tanacetum coccineum | reverse complement strand
TGCATCCTTTCACAATTATACTCAGTACCATGCTTACACAGTCTAGTGATTGACTTATTTAAGACGATGGGCGAAAATTACGCGTAGAATAAGTATAGGCGGAAATCGCACACGTAGTTCCTATTATACAAGCTATATGAAGGTTCTTAGGTTATAGTGTAACAATTCGTATTTTCACGTTATTTTGCGACGTCATTTATTTTACTATTTATTTTTAGTCTCGTACGCATTTGCTTTTAATTTTAATCATTAAGTTAAATCGCGTTAGCTAAAAATTATCATTTAATGTGAACGCGCAAAAGAAATTTTAAGTTTACGTCACCCCTCTGCCCCTCCCCCTCGCTACGTTAGAATAATTATTTGGATGATAAATTATTATACTTTAAACATTTTATTTCTTATGGATTACGTAAAGTGTTTTCGTTTTGCGATATAATACATTATAGGCATGCACGAAACCACAAAATCTTTTTCTACGCTTCATGCAAATATCCCCATTGGTTATTCCCAAATTGCTCATAAGCTTTATAAAAAATTAACCTATGTTATTTTTCCTAACCAAATTTTAGATACAAGGTCCCAACTGAAAACCAATATGCTATCAAATTTACACTTCTACCCCTTAAAACTACCACCTTAAAAACTACAATAGTAACATTTGAAACTTGCCCACAAAATATCAAGGACTATCTATGTCGCCTCCCTCCCCATTTTTTCATGTATAATTGGCTCGCACTTAGGGGACATAGAGCACACAATTAACCAACTAGGACTTGTACAAAATACTAGCATTTATTTTCTCCTTAGTACATGACTAGTTATCTTGACCAAAAGACTTCCATGTTTTGCTCATCTTGTCTTAGACTTTCTATAAGTAATCTTGACTAGCTTATGTAGTATTTTAAAAGGCTGGTAACTAGAAAGTAAACCACACACTCATTCTCAATAGACAAAAACGTCACTCATTTTCTACTTATGCTACTTCCTAGCCACGATCATACATACAAAAACAACCAATACACAATCAATACAATTTTATTTAACATATTCAAGTTTCTAACTTCAATCTAAGGTATCATAGGACAGTGTATTGAAGGCTTGGTTTAGCATTTACAAGGGTTTAATCAAGAAGGTTTAAGATTAGGGTTTTTATTAGAATTTAGGGTTTATAGTCTTGGAAGCTTGGGTTTTGATACTAAGTTAGGGTTCAGATCTTGTTACTTTTCATCCTACTTCATCCTAAGATTATCTAAAAACCCTACACTCTTTACATTTGTGATTTTATGTGTATATAAGGTTTATATAGTAAATCACCATCTAGGAAACTTATTAACATGTAAAATGGATTTTTACTTTTGATCATGGTATGATATTAATTTTCATATGCTATTTTGATGTTAAAAGCATGTTGTAATGGGAAAAATAAGCATTATACAAGTGTTGGTTACTCTATAAAAAGTATATGTAAACTAGCTGCTTAAAAGTCTACTTATTAAGTTATAAGTAAAAGTGAGGTGAGAACTTGTTATCATGGACATTACTTGGACAAATGATGGACTAAAGAACCTAACATATATGAGACATATGATATAATGTGTTGTAGAGGACTTGTAACAAAGTTACTAAATTAAAAACTTATAAAAACAAGTTTTAAACACATTTTAACAAAAACATCAAAACTTTCTGTTTTAATCAGGAAAATAAGATATTTATTTTATATTTTTATAAATGCTACATGTCATGACGATCGTAGGAATATAGAGAACTCGAAAATCCGATCTATAACGAAAAAGATACTCCATTTGCAAGTTTTACGATAATAAAAGCTTTTATAAAAACACTTTTTTAGTTTTCATTTTATAAAAAATATATAATTATTTTTCATAGAATGTACATATTTTTAGGATTCCAAAATAATAAGAATCATAATTATTTGATCAATAACGAAGGAGTTATGGATTTTTCATGTTTACGATAATAAGTACTTTAATAAAATAATTTTATAAAAACTAGTTACTGTTCATCTTAGATACTTTTTGAAAAATATCATACTTTGATAGACTTTTAATTAAGAAGGCGTGCTCGAAAGAATCACTAAAATCGGAGTTAAAACGAATAAGATACGACTTTTACGAGGTTTACGCTAATTAAATTTATAAAAATAAATTTATAAAAGTGAATAAAGAGTAAAAAGTATTGTTCATCAGAGGACTTAAAATACTAAAATTTAATATTTTCATAAATCTTCTTAATACGAAAGTGTGGACGTAAAGAACGTACGAAACGGGCTTAAAACGAGAAAATTACGCCATTTTACTTAAGTGATATTTATAAACATTTTTAACTTTATAAATATTATTTCACTAATACACTTAGATGTTGATGTAGCTATATAGAATTATATACGGTATTAGTTATTCAATTGACTAGTATCATTCGACCTAAAAATTAATTAGGTTGCATACGGACGTTTTCGTGACGCATTTTCATTTTGTGAATTACTTTGTTGATTCATTCACTCGAGGCGAGTTTATAGCTCCTCTTTCACTTGTTTTACATTTAATTTACATATCTTAGGGGAGAATACATGCTCATTACAACTTGTTTACATATTTATTTACATTCTCTTTTACATACTTGATTGCATACTTGATTTCGTAACTTGGTTACACGCTCGTTTACATACCATGACAAAACTGGTTTACTTTATCAATGGCAACTTGTTAAACTTTGTTATACAATCATTTGCATATCTCACGATGAGATACATTATTTGTTTTTACTTATGGACGCAACAACTATACTTTACTCTTATGATTGCGGATTAGCTTAAGTTGCATGAACTGTAAATTACTCGGAGGGTAAGCGCGAATAATATAAAATAGATCTATTCGGGAGTGACAATCCCCGTTCGGGTGATTAGCTATCACTGGACAAACAAACATTATACCATGTCAGAGCATGACTGGATTGGTGTCTACTGGGCCAACAAGTACATACTCATGAACTTTTACTGTGCCTTGAATAAAGTGGCATACATATAAGTCTACGTCGCATTTTCATGAACTTAGGGGTGCAATCGTAATCACACATGGTGACTATTGTATTAGATTACAATGGTCGGGCATTACCCTTACAAGCGCTGTGTTCAACTATACTCCACTTTTTGTGACTATCGTTATGGGATATCATAGTCATCCACATCTTGATTTCAAACATTTAAGCATACTATTTTGGTAAAACGCTATTACACCAAAGTGAAATGGTCATTTACTCTTTACATGATCATTGATCCAACGTTTGTACTTACAAATATCTATGAATCTGACACAACTTTATTTGACACTTTTCAGCATGTTTTTCTCAGTGTGAATTAATTTGCTGACATACATGAATGTGCTTGGAGTCTTAGACTTATACAAGACTACATTCACGGATTTCGCTCTCACATACTAAATCTCGTTGTATTATTTCATTCTTACCATTATTGATGCATAATCTTTGGAAACAACGTTATACAAATTCAGATTTTGGTTTTAAATCAACGAGATAACTTTTCAATACGGGACTCATTTAGAGGTGTTCTCTTATATTCTTGTGCAACTTGTACTTACGAAGTAACCTCACGGACCATAATTTCTCTGCGACCCATTTGGGGGGTTACAGATTGATATCAAGGCTAAGGTTATAGTGATCAGGTCAAATCTTTTGCTTGGACTATAACCGTTTTCCAAACATTGAATCATACAAAAGTTTTTAACGGGACATACATATACTATTTATTTGTATTAGTTGGTCATATTAGATGCTTACATGATTAATATACCTGTTTATATTATAGTACGTATATTATACGTCTTATGATAAATACTTATTAAGGTTTAATTTTGCTTGTTACAGCAAGTAATTGTTCTGTTTATGTTATTTATGTAATCTGACTGTATTATAATTTTCTTATGATTTTGAAAGAAAATAGCACCAAAGAAAAGGAACCACTGAGGGCACTCACTTAGCAACAAAAACCACCACCACACAACCGGTCACCATTGCCCAGCTTAAGGCATTAATAACCAAGGCCGTTGCTCGATGCATTGGCAGCACGAAACGGTGACGTTGACATATAGATTAAATTGTGATGACAAGCCATATTTCTGGGAAAGTGTTTAAGGAGACAAGCTCTACTTGGCTTGTAGTGCACTTACCCCGATTTCATGAAATGCAAAACCCTTATATTTGAATGGTTAAGAAGGAGTTGTCGAGTTAGTTGACTCAATGGTTTGATAAGATTAGAAATGTGTTCCTGTATAGCAATGCACACTGTGGAAAACCAAATCAAGGTTTGCCACTTGTAATCTTTTTGGAAAGTGCTTAACGTGTGGAAGCCCACGTTAGGACTGTTTGGTCACGATAGTTGATGTATGCAATGACCTGGACAAACTTGAAAAGTTTATGGACCGATCAAGTACGCCAAAGGGCTGAGATTAAGAAAGCTTAAGAGTTGAGATGTGGAAACCTGAGGTTAAGGGTGTGATGTGGTAGGCTATGACCAACGTTTTTAGGAACTGGAATTGATTGTGCTAGGCTGTTTCCTGAGAGTTAATAGATCTTGAAATATGTTGGTGGTTTTGCCTGACATAATCACGAAGAGGTTAAGGGCATCTAGAACTAAGAAATGCAATTGCCAATTGATTTTGGCAACTGAACTAATGGACAAATAGATCAGCACTTCTTGCTGACCGTCAAGATTAAGAAACAATAGGAAACCTCGTACAACAACCAGCTCAAACAACAGCTCCATGAAGCAAGTGTAGCTATAGCTGTCTACCATTAGTCTGGTGAAAGGAGGGAGTTTGCTCGAACTTCTACCGCTGTTGCAACAAGTTCCAAGTTCATCACAGGGCCAAGTGCACTGTAAAGTGAGCAAATCTGTAAGAGAGTTGGATCACTTGACGCAAGGACTGTAAGAGTCCTGCTACTACTATCCAATCAAGAGAACCTTACTTGCTCATGTAGTGGAATCAAGGGCATTACAGGAGTGATTGCCCTGAGTTAAAGAACAAAAACCATGGAAACCAAGCTGGAGGTACCAGAGCACGGGGAATGGTGCATGATTTATGAGGAGGAGAAAACAATCAAGACCCTAACAACATCGAAGATGAGATCAAAGCTTAAAAGAGAAAGTTGTCTCGCTTTGCCTAGTGAACCCTAAGTTGGAACTATCTTAGACTTTATCTCCTTAGGAGTTCTCGTTGTATTTCTCTTAAATTTCCCTTGCGTTTATTATGCTGTACTGAATGATTTTCAAGCATCTATCAAAATTAAGTATTATGAAACGTTCAATTACTCTTTAACTCTTTATATATTTATACAAATCACTCCCATAATTATTATAAAATTTTAACACAATTTTGACGAAAATGAGCATCGAAATCGTTATGTCCTCCAATATAATGGCTGATCACTATGTATATTCTAGGAAGAACCTCATGACATGCTGCGAGTAGTCACTTAAAACTTCTTTCTCAAGAAACAACATTTATTCATATCAAGATTTGTGTGCGAATTCATAAAACGTTTATTTATCATGAGGAACCAAAACTAAATAATATAATCAATAAGTAAACTCTTTAAAACCTTACTACTCTCAATCTACATCATTATACAATGGATGGTTCGTAGTGAAGTATTGTATGAGTATTTTTAGGTTCGCGCGCGCGTCGATAGCACTCTCCACACCGCCCCCGCACACATCACTCACTCACCCCCAGAACCCAGCCAATGTGTGGGTACAGCCATCACCGCCCCTCCCCCCAACTACACCCCCAGAAGAAGTGTCAGCCGCCACTTCCTCGCTCTGCAATGATAGATCGTGTGTGTCACTTGGTAGAGAGTTGTATGGGAGTATTGTTGTTACTCTCTCTCACTCACACTAGAGAATGAGTTACGAGAGATATGTAGAGGAGCACTCGTGTGAGTTAGAGAGAGATAAGATAGGAGAACGCTGTGAATAAGAGATGTCACGACGCGCGGCCCAGATCCTCTTGCACACACACGCTCGCTATTGATGTTTGTGTGGGGATAGGCGCGCAGAGATCGACTACTATATATAGAAAATTATTAAACGCTCACTCACTCTGTGTAGCCGATATAGATACAATGAGAGATACACCTCCATGTGTGATGTGTGTGTTGTTCGCTATCATGTTCTCTCTATCGGCACCCTTCGAGAGTTTGACTGCATTGTAGTAGGCCGGTAAACAAAATATTCACTGTGTGTAGTTTGTGTGTGTGTGGTTCCTCCCTCCACTCTAGTTAGTTTTTTTGTGTGCAAGTGTTGAGAGAGAGCACGCTCTAGAGATATGAGATATAGAGAGACATTTACTTAGAAACGCTCTACGCTCGCAGTTCATGTGTGTGAAGTGTCTCCTCGCATAGTTCGAGAGCGGTGTTTTACATACCTACTGTGTGTGTGTGTGTGTGTCTATTTCTGTTCCAATGTATTCCACACCAATAGCTAGGGACGATGATCGGGCAAGAATCGGGAGAATAAAGGCCAGATACTGAAAATCTTCTTTGTATGGGACGTAGGCAAGATAAATGCACAGTGCTATCGTGCTCGCCATCGCCAAGAGTGTAATGATTTAGTGTGGTGTGAAGAAATGGAGGATAAACATTTTTGAGGATTGGATAAGAGAAAATTTAAGTGAAAGATTTAGTGTGGTATGGAGAAATGGAGGCTAAGAATTTGGTATTTAAAAGGAGAGGGTGACCGTTGGCCACTATTCAGTGACCGTTGAAGTCAATGTTCATGACCATTGGGGTTACTATTTACTTATAAAAAAAATATTTACCCACACCTCTTCATTAACACCATTCTAGAAGGCAACTCAAACTGAATTTTGGGACAAAATTCTTTTAATAGGAGGAGACTGTAACAATCTGTATTTTCATGTCATTTTACGACGTCATTTATTTTACTATTTATTTTTAGTCTCGTACGCGTTTGCTTTTAATTTTAATCATTAAGTTAAATCGCGTAAGCTAAAAATTATCATTCAACGTAAACGAGCATCAAACAAATTAAATTTTACTCTCAGCAAGTGTTAGTTTATGATTCTGGAGGATATATTATTAACTTTGCAATTTATGTTTATTGATTAGTAAAAGTGTTTACGTTTCGCTGATAAAAATACATTTAGGCATTCACGGAAACCACTAAAACTTTTCTAACGCTTTCAACAAATACTCTTTATTTTACCCAATGGGCTCAAAAAGTTTTATAAAAATTCACTTGTTATTTATAATAACTAATCTTACATTACAAGGACCAAACTAGAATACAAAGGCTCTAAATTTACACTTTTACACTTAAAACTACAAAGAAACTACTAGAACACTCGCTGCCCCACAAATCTCGCATCAGACTGTCATAGCCGCTCGGCGCCCCCCCTCCCTAATTTTCGTGTATAATTGCTCACCTAGGGGACATAGAGCACACAATTAACCAACAAGGACTTATACAAAACACTTAGAACATTCTATCACCTTTAGTTACATGGAAATAGTTATCTAACCAAAAGACTTCCATGTTTTGCTCATCTTGTCTTAGACTTTTTATAAGTAATCTTGACTAGCTTATGTAGTATATAAAGGCTTGTAACTAGAAAGATAAAACACACAACTCATTTCACTAGAAAAACTTCACTCATTTCTCCCTTTTGCTCTTCCTAGGCCACGACATACATACAAACCCCATACACAATCCATACAATTTTATTTACCACATATTCAAGCATTCTAACATCATATCTAAGGTATTACAAGAAGGTTTGAAGGCTTGGTTTAGCATTTACAAGGGTTTAATCAAGAAGGTTTAAGATTAGGGTTTTCATTAGAATTTAGGGTTTATAGTCTTGGAAGCTTGGGTTTTGATACTAAGTTAGGGTTTAGATCTTGTTACTTTTCATCCTACTTCATCCTAAGGTTATCTAAAGTCTCTACACTCTTTACATTTGTGATTTTATATGTATATAATGTTTATATAGTAAATCACCATCCAGGAAACTTATTAACATGTAAAATGGATTTTTACTTTTGATCATGGTATGATATAATTTTTCATATGCTATGTTACTGTTAAAAACACGTTGAAATGGGAAATATAAGCATTATACAAGTGTTGGTTACTCTATAAAAAGTATATGTAAACTAGTTGCTTAAAAGTCTACTTATTAAGTTATAAGTAAAGTGAGATGAGAACTTGTTATCATGGACATTACTTGGACAAATGATGGACTAAAGAACCTAACATATATGAGACACGTGATATAATATGTTGTAGAGGAATTGTAACAAAGTTACTAAATTAAAAACATGTTTTAAACACATTTTAACAAAAACATCAAAACTTTCTGTTTTAATCACGAAAATAAGATATTTATTTTATATTTTTATAAAATACTATATGTCATGACGATCGTATACATATAGAGAACTCGAAAATCAGATATATAATGAAGAAGATACGCCATTTGCAAGTTTTACGATAATAAAAGCTTTTATAAAAACTTATTATTTTCCAATTTTGATAAAAATATATAATTATTTTTCATAGAAAGTACATATTTTTAGGATTCCAAAACATTAAGAATCATAATTATTTGATCAATAACGAAGGAGTTATGGATTTTTTATGTTTACGATAATAAATACTTTTATAAAAACAAGTTACTGTTCATCTTAGATACTTTTTGAAAAATATCATACTTTGATAGAAATTTTAATTACGAAGACGTGCTCGAAAGAATCACTAAAATCGGAGTTAAAACGAACAAGATATGACTTTTACGAGGTTTACGCTAATTAAATTTATAAAAATAAATTTATAAATCAAAGTTATAAAATAAATTTATAAGATATGACTTTTACGAGGTTTACGCTAATTAACTTAAATACTAAAATGTAATATTTTGATAAATCTTCTTAATACGAAAGCGTGGACGTAAAGAACGTACGAAACGGGCTTAAAACGAGAAAATTACGCCATTTTTACTAAAGTGATATTTATAAACATTTTTAACTTTATAAATATTATTTCACTAATACAATTAGATGGTGATGTAGCTATATAGAATTATATACGGTATTAGTTATTCAAAGTACTTAGTACTCATACGACCTAAAATTAATTAGGTTGCATACGAACGTTTTCGTGACGCATTTTCATTCTGTGAATTACTTTGTTGATTCATTCACTCGAGGCGAGTTTATAGCTCCTCTTTCACTTGTTTTACATTTACTTTACATATCTCAGGGGAGAATACATGCTCGTTACAACTTGTTTACATATTTATTTACAATCTCTTTTACATACTTGATTGCATACTTGATTTCCTAACTTGGTTACATACACATTTACAAAACTGTTTACATGCTCAATACAAACTCGGTTACATGAACGATTACAAACTCATTTACATGGTTGATTACAAACTCGCGGTGAGATACAATACTTGTTTTTACTTATGGACGCAACAACTATACTTTACTCTTATGATTACAGATTAGCATAAGTTGCATGAACTGTAAATTACTCGGAGGGTAAGCGCGAATGCTATAAAATATATCTATTTGGGATTGACAATCCCCGTTCGGGTGACTAGCTATCACTGGACAAACGAACGTTATATCATGTCACTCCTTGTATGAACACCCATTCTGACCGTTGTTCACGTTTACATTCCTAACATCTTAGTGGATGCTATCGTCGACGGCATTGTCGTTTCGACTTCCATTGATCCCTTGATTGCTGATGTGATCACCTACTTGAGCGACGATAGTAGGAAGTAGGTCTTGCAACTGCTGAGCGATGTTATTGGAAAAGTCAGGGACTTCGTCGACGCCTCCATTTGTTCCGTTACCTCGGCCACCTCCTCGGCCTATTTGCTCTTTAGTTCTTCTACCTCCTCTACCAATCTGTCCACTCATCTTTCCACCTCGTGGTGCAACAGTTCGTCGGCCAGCATTGTGTATTGTCATTATTGGAGGCATTATCTACGCGAGGGAGGATACAGGTAAACACTAGGTATGAGAGGAATTTCGCATATAAACAGCCCTAATATACTATTTTTCGAATCGCGACCTAAGTTGTCAACACCGATTTGAGTGAGCAGGATCACCAAGTCCGTGTGGGTCGTGATGCATCTATAATTACGTTGGCCACTGTATTTATATATGCATCCTTTCCCAGTTATACTCAGTATCTGGCTCACACAGCCTAGTGATTGACTTATCTAAGACGATAATTACGTGCAGAAACAAGTATAAGCGGAAACCGCACACGTAGTTCCTATTATGCAAGCTATATGAAGGTTCCTAGGTTATAGTCTAGGCCAAACCACCTAGTTCTCTATAACCTGGCTCTGATACCAATCTGTCACACCCCGTCTAAGGCAGAAAAACGAGGCGTGACAGAGGGATTGATCATCATAACACATTGTAGCAACATAGAGAAAACTAAATGCATTCCAAATAAAAGTGTTATGACGTCCTTCGACAACAAGTGGATACTTGTGTCATGACTAGTCGAATCACGACACATAGTCAGAATTTTACAAAACAACTCCCCAAACTTGGAGTGATACATGTCTAAAATGATCCGATTACATAACCATAAATAAAACCTCTAAATGCAGTCTGCCAAAGAAAAGATCCGCAAGGGATACTCTTAAGTCTGCTAAAGGCCTTCTAAATTTGTGACATCACTGAGCATTAACTTCACCTGAAAATGATACTCGAAAATGTCAACATAAAGTTGGTGAGCTCGTAGGTTTAGAGTGTAAACCCAGTTGCTGTGCTAGAATTTAAAGTGGGACAATAGTGCAATATAATAGCGGAGTGCAAGCAGTATGAATAGTATTCCCTAAACAACAAAACAAATCATGACAAATCTTAGCAATCCTGTCAAATCAACAAGTCAATAGTGGCCTAAGAGCTTATAGTTTTCCAAACCTATCGCCTACCAGCTGGAGCTACACGGTCCGCTAAGTAGTTGTATGAACAATTGATAACATGATCATCACAGATATATCATGTATATAAGCACATCAAGTACGCAATTATAAGCACACATGAATATTGTCCAAAAGCATAAAGATAGTTTAGCACAGTAGTAAAACAATTTAAAAGAGATATGAGTATCATTTTCTCCCAAGGAAAGTGGTTTAAAAGTGGGGCTACGAAGACTCACCTTAATTAAGGATGAATAGTAGCTGATATAAGATGATCAAACAACAACATGCAACGGTGCCTAATCACGATCTAACAATTAATGTCCGACTCAGAAATATATTTATAATGTACAGTTAAATTAATGCCTATGAGTTTAAAAGTGTTTTTGTATCACTCTCTTTAGTATTGTTGGTTGTGTGGTGGTTGACAAGTTTGACTCAAGAAAAATACATTGAAATATATATATTAAATATTATATACTTATACTATTTAAAGAAAATATGCAAGTAAAACAAATAAGAAGTAATTAAATAGACGATAAGCAATATGGCAATTTATTCGGTAAACCCCAAGTTATCTAGATTAAGTGTTTAAATTCTAAGTATTAACACGTTTTAAGTACACGAAATGAATAATAGGAGTTTTATAATTTATAAAATTATAAAATATATTTTTCGTCTTTTAGTCGATTATTAAAATGATAATATTTTATTATTACGTCTTTTTGTCGGGTTTTTAAGAAAGTAGGTCCTTGTAAAAATACTTCTAAGTATAATATTTTTATAAAATTTCGGCATGACTTGTTCGTTTATAAACATTTTCCAAGGTCGTAGACCTTATTCCAAATCACTTCTTCAAACTTAAACCAATTCTGACAATTAC
>BQNB010160120.1:0-14835 GCA_026074375.1 Tanacetum coccineum | reverse complement strand
TTTCATGTTAGAGGTTCAATGTATGAGTTAGGGTTTCATATTAGAGGTTCAATGTATGAGTTAGGGTTACACATTAGAGGTTCAACGTATGAGTTAGGGTTACACATTAGAGGTTCAACGTATTAGAGGTTCAATGTATGAGTTAGGGTTCTATATTAGAGGTTCAATGTATGAGTTAGGGTTTCATGTTAGAGGTTCAATGTATGAGTTAGGGTTTCATGTTAGAGGTTCAATGTATGAGTTAGGGTTCTATATTAGAGGTTCAATGTATGAGTTAGGGTTCTATATTAGAGGTTCAATGTATGAGTTAGGGTTTCATATTAGAGGTTCAATGTATGAGTTAGGGTTCTATATTAGAGGTTCAATGTATGAGTTAGGGTTTCATATTAGAGGTTCAATGTATGAGTTAGGGTTTCATGTTAGAGGTTCAATGTATGAGTTAGGGTTCTATATTAGAGGTTCAATGTATGAGTTAGGGTTCTATATTAGAGGTTCAATGTATGAGTTAGGGTTTCATATTAGAGGTTCAATGTATGAGTTAGGGTTCTATATTAGAGGTTCAATGTATGAGTTAGGGTTCTATATTAGAGGTTCAATGTATGAGTTAGGGTTTCATATTAGAGGTTCAATGTATGAGTTAGGGTTTCATGTTAGAGGTTCAATGTATGAGTTAGGGTTCAACGTATCACCCGCCAAAAACTCCCGCCAAAAATTCCCGCCAAAAACTCCCTCCAAATACTCCCGCCAAGCATTCTTCTTTACCATAAAAACAGATAGTATCTCCCAAGCACACACACTCTTATCCTCACAACCACCACCACATTCACCACCACCTCGATCAA
The DNA here is from genome assembly GCA_026074375.1 of Tanacetum coccineum. Taxonomy (NCBI): domain Eukaryota; kingdom Viridiplantae; phylum Streptophyta; class Magnoliopsida; order Asterales; family Asteraceae; genus Tanacetum; species Tanacetum coccineum. The sequence continues at coordinate 13,993 of BQNB010160120.1, read as the reverse complement.
CTGTCACCAGATGGAGCGATCTAATCAAACTTGGTTGTGCAAGTGTAAAAACGGAAATGTGGTGTTACGAACATCATGCAGAGATCACAGCTATGGTCAACGATACTACGCATGTCCTAATTCAAAGGTGAACTATCAAAGCATAACTATTTATGTAATATAAAATAGTTAGCTTGTCAAAATGACTTTTCTTATGATTTCCTTACTACGTAACAGCCAGGAACTACAGAGAGAGGATGTGGCTACTTTATGTGGATGGATGCTTCTCCTGGACCGTCAACACCTCAAAGTCATTCTCCGGGAACTTCTTCACGACCAAGTCATTCTCCGCGATCTGCACAGAATCTCGGAATGGCAGAGTGCTCAAATTGTAAGTTCTTGGCTGAAAGGATAAAGACACTAGAGGCAAGGATAAGTGTACTAGAGGGACAACTAGAGATGGAAAGGCATCCCGAGAACCACACACTTGAGTCAGCTGGAATACTTCACGAGATCTACCAAGGGATGAGAAACCTTAATATGGAGTAGTTTTTCATTAAGATAAATCATTTTAGCATTTGGAATGTAGGAAAACTTAATATGCTTTAATGTTTGAGATGGGAAAACTTAGTATGCTTTAATGTTTGAGTGTTTATCGATTTCTAATGTAATTTGATATTATAATAATAAACGTTAATCGATTAGGAATCATTCCGTGTATTTTGATTATTTATTGTGGTTAAACTACATTTAATAAAGTGATACCTCATCTATTAAAAATTTCTTAATTTTTAATTGTTTTAAATATTTATATATAATTTCACTCCTCTTAATAAAGTGATTTTTTATAAAATATATAAAACTTTTTTATAAAATATATAACTTTTTATAAAAAATATAAATTGGTTCGTTTCGGCCGGGTCGGTCCGGTTCCTCGTTTCGTATACAATTATTGTATAAAATGATTTTTTATAAAATATATAAAACTTTTTTATAAAATATATAACTTTTTAAAAAAAATATAAATTGGTTCGTTTCGGCCGGGTCGGTCCGGTTCCTCGTTTCGTATACAATTATTGTATAAAATGATTTTTTATAAAATATATAAAACTTTTTTTCTACGAGGATGCTGCAAATAAAGCTTATTTATATATATAAAATTTTGGGTCGACAATTGTCGACCCAAAATTCAAAAGATGTAGACCCAAATTTATTTATCACTAAATAATAAAAAGACATTTATTCTTTATTTAAATCATTTATTAAAATAAAAAACTTAGTGGTGAACATTGTCGAACCCAAGCTTTTTTAAGCCTTGTCGACCAAAATTAAGTCAAAGAGTCCACTAAATAGAGGTTGGCCCCCATATGTCGACCAAGTCTCAAAGGGAAATGTTTGTCGACCCCAAAATGTTTTGGGTCGTAAATTTAGGGTCGCTGTTTTTGGGTCGACTAAGTCGACCCTTAGACCCTAGGGTCGATTGCTTTTGTTTTTTTGGGTCGAGTATGTCGACCCGAAGTCTTTTTATGTTTGTAGTGTTTGATATAACTTACTACTTTCTTTGATCACTTTAGTAATGTATAGAATAAAAACATGTGATCCGACAAGAATAGTAGATTATTTTATGGGTTTACCTTTGAATATAACAAGTAATAACATAGACCAACTAATTAAAAAAACCATGCATACAAAACTAAGAAAAACTTTATCATTTCACAAAACCCTCATTTATTCATGTTTCATGATGACTCTTTTGCTTTCACATGCAAATCAAACCATTATTATATAGCAAATAACTCCAAGGTAATATATCTAATGTATTTACCTTGTGATTAAACCACGCGGGAAAATTCGTTTCCACGTTATAGTGCGATTTCTGCAAAAAGTTCAATGATATAGGATATGTCATCATGAAAGAGATTTTTTCAAAATAAAAAAGAAGAAACATACTTTTGTAGCCAAGATGTTGCGGTCACTTCAAGACTGTTGTTAAGTACAAACCATACAACTGCTGACTAAAATCTGTAGTCAACGAGTTGTGTCATTTACGTCCGTTTGGCATGAGCCAGACCGGGATACACCTGGAAGTATTTGGATCTTCTTCGGGCAAAAAGTCTTCATTTCTGCAGCGATTTAATTCGTTCGACATCATCTTAAGTAACGCGCGAACAAAAAGTTAATGCTTTTCTGCTACTAACCCTCCGCAATAGAACTTTCAGGTATTTTTGTTTATTTGGACATATTTCTTTAGCTTCTTATGTATCTTTCAATGGAAAATCAATGTAGGAATAGGAGCCATCTAGAATTGCCTATCGGGGAAATATATAGCACTGTGAATCATTATGTCAAAAAAGCTGGAGAAATTTGCTCTAAATCAATCAAGATATGATGATTTGTTTATTAGCTTTCGGGAATGTCTGCTGCATCAAAGTTGGCACAAAGCTGTCTTAAGGAATATGCAAAAACTCGATTCTGTAGGAGCTTTGAATGCTTTTGGGCAATAGTTTTGTTGTACTCTAAGGATAGTAACCGATGCATCATTATATGACAGTCATCGAGGATTTCATGCTGTTATAATGTTATCATCAGCCGTACTTTTTGCTTGAAGTTTGGATCAACTTCAGGTAGTCTAATCTATGATGAATTTACAAAAACGGTTTTCTGCCTTCTGTGGTGAAAGAGTATTTTGAGAGGCTTCTCCAATTCCGTTTGGTTTTTTAACTAACCACAATCCTTTCGAACTTTCAAGGTTTCACCAAGTCTTGCCTTCCCTTTACGTTTCTTTGGTTTTGTCGTTCTGTAACAAGGTATTCTGTAAAGCCCTCAATCGCGTCCTTTTCGATGTGCTATGACAGCGAGATTGTGTTTTAGTTTATAGAAAGGGCAATTACTCAAGGCTACCAAAAAGAGTAGAAACACTTACTCCAATTCAATTCAATACTCTCGATTAGGTTTAGGGTTCTTTTTTAGCAACTATCTGGTTGTTTCCCGGACGGCGTTTTAAGACTTACTAATTTGTACGGATCTCAATTTCGGAAAAACTTTCTAGGTTTTATAGGTGTTCGGTTCTTTTGAACCATAGTAAATTCCTTAAATTTATTCTGTGTGGATGTTGTGTCCTTAAAAACTCTTCTATGACCATCATAGCGTTTTTGTTTTGAAGCCATCGAGTGGAGTGTCACGTTTACAAGTGGGGCATGGCTTAGTAGCTTGACTCCACCAGACAAAACTACTTCGAGCTGGTATCATTGATGGTCCTAGAGCGCCGCTTTTTAATTTGGAAATGAGTACCGTAAGCAGCGTCTTTCGTCAAACTCCTTTTCCATAATTCTTGAAGTCTTTAATCAAAGGCTTAAAGTAAACATCAATGTCTTTGCAGGTGATTTAGGGCCGGGAATTTAATCGTCAACTTAAGGAAAGATTTTCTTTCTTACACATCCACGGTGGTGTGTTGTATGTTGTCATTTTTTGACCTTGCCACATGCTGTATGTTGACTCATATGCCAAAGGTATTAAAAACCATTAGCAGCAACCTAATCGAACGTTTCTAGCGTCACAGAGGAACTAGGTTTATTATGTCAAAATAGTTCAATGCTTACATCATAAGGGTGCTTCATCTTACTATTTCCGTAGTCTATTCAGTAGCATGCCAAGTCATCCACGTTGCTATGTGTTTTGTGGTTGGGAAACATACGTTGTCGTATTGGTGTTACGAAATGTAACGCACGATTTTTTTGCAACTAACTTCCTAGCTTTGTCTTCTTTTTGTATCTACTCTCTTTGCAGAATGGACAGTTAGGCATCTTTTGGTTTGCCTTCTATATCCCCAAAAATAAAAAACAATCATTTATACAAGCATGGATAGTTTCGATCCAACCCGATCTTTTTGTATGTTTCTTGATTTCATAGTACGTGAGGGAAATTGTTATCCTTTGTAGGGGGGAACTGCTTTGGGAGAAGAAGTAGATTTGTTAAACGGAATAGTTATTTTATGTAAAGCTTGATGTGCGAAATCTTTGTTGTAAATTCCCATGTCTTTATCACAACCGTGGTACAAACTTTTTGTGATTGTGGACTAGAAAGTACTTTCAAATCGTTTAGGACGAGTTTGGAATGGTTGAGGACCAGTTGTTTGAGTTGGTGGGAGTTGGACTTATTTGCATAAATATCTGTCGAAAAACGGTATCAATTGTCAAGTGTTCAGCGTGAATGCAGGTATTGGGAGGTAGCGGGAAGATTCGGTCACGTGTTTTTTCCAAGTGGTATAATGTTGGTCAAACGTAAGAGATAGTGTACCTCTAAGAATTTTGGGGGGGTAACACGATTATCATCACGGTTACAACATCGTCCATGAGCAATGGATCTTTAGTGTGATGGGGTGCATACAAGGCTACAATGTTTGATGAATGCAAAAGACATCTAATAATTCTTTGGAATTACGATTGGAATAGTGGTCCATCTCTTATCATTGTCATAATGCGTTGACAAATTAAACATATTCAAATAAATGATTTTTTTTTCATTTTTTTATACCAAAAGGTCATTTAACAAATATGAAACTTTTCTGTTTACTAAGTGCAAAATTGGAAGGCATCCTAACCATCTTTGCATGTGTGTCTATATATGATTGCGTTATAACGATTTATATTTGAGGAAATTTTGGCAGCATTTCTCAACTCCCAAATAAGGTTTTTAATGAAATATTGTAGGAGTAAAGGGAAACTTGTCGAAATATCTCAATAGTAAAACATTATAGCTTTCTATTAATAGGACAAAATTCAAAATAGCAGTCCAAACAGGGGAGACTTTCGAAATTAATTTCATAATAAATAATTTCGGTAGGTTTTTATGGTTGATTAATTTCGGACGGGGATTTTCGAAATAAATCACATAAATCTAAAAAATCCTAAAAACTATCAATTATTTTCAACATTTTATCATTTAAGGGGTTTGATTTGTTTCGGCTTACTACTGTGGGGCTTATAGTAATATGATTTCGGCTTATTTATCATAATGCCAATTTCCGAAATAAAAAAAAGCAAAAAATTGGGGTTATGAAAATATAAGCGAAATCAAATTCATGTCATAAGCTCTCATTTAGCCGAAAAACAACACCCTTAAGTCATATAAGGCGAACAAACATCATTATTTACGCGATAACAACACGGTTCGTTACATTTAAGCCGAAAAAACATATTATAAGCGAAACCAACACTTTTTTGATGATATCAAATAAAAACATTCTTAAAATTTACAAATTCATATAAAGTTATTCAAATACAAAAAAATACCTAAAGACATGCCTACCGAGGATACCAAAAGGAAAAAAAAACAAAAAAAATACTTTGTGGTGTGGTCGGCTTGCAGGTCGGCGTGGACCCGCTTTGTTTTTTCGTGGTCGGCTGCGGTCGGCTTGTGGACCGGCTTTGTGGTCGGCTGCAGGTCGGCTGTGGTCGGTGCTTCCACATAAACAACAACCAAATAAAAATTTAAGACTATCAAAAAATAACAAAAACAAATTAACCAAAACAATTAAAACATTACCAAAAAAATTTAATTAAAAAAATGAAATACAAAAAATATATTCAACCTTTTATCAAAAAAGAATTATAAAACTAGGTAAAGATTATTGTTTGAGGGTTTAGAAAGTAATATGATTTAGAAAAAGAAAAGACGCACGGATTTGTGCTAGTCACGTGTGTCGTGTGACGGAAGTAATGGTGGTGGGATTGTAGTTTGGTGGTGGGTGGGATATGTAGTGGTGGTGGTTCTATCCGGTGGTGACGGTGGTTACCAGAAAAATCGCCAAATGAGTGGTGGTGGTGGTGTTTTTTTGTGTATCTAACTTTTCTGTCTAAGCTCTACCCTGAGGTAGATGTTGATAAAATTTTTGGTTTCGACAATTTTGGGTCGCAATGTCGACCTAATTTGGGTCGACAAATACTCTAGTTTTTGGGTCGACAATGTCGACCCTTACTTTATTAAAATAATAAGTGGGGTGTGTACTGGTTCAAATTTGGTTGAAATTTTTGGGCAATTTTAGTGTCGAATTAGTTCGAAATTGGTGACAATGTCGTACCCTAAGTTTTCTTATATGTATATTAAATTAACATGTATATTAACAAGAAAGTTACCCGCGCGTTTCGGGGGTGGTCGGTTCTCGTTTCGTATATAATTATTATACAAAATGATTATTTATAAATAATAATAACTTTTTTATAAAATATATAATTTTATAAAAAATATAAAATTGGTTCGTTTCGGGGGGTCGGTACCGGTTCCTCGTATGTATCTAATTATATATAAAATGTTTTTTATAAATTATATAAAACTTTATTTAAAAAATATTATAATACCTCTCTTATACCAAAAATATAAATTGGTTCGTTTCGTCGGGTCGTCGGTTCTCGTTTCGTTTATTAATTATTATTAAAATGTTTTTTATAAAATATTTACTACTTTTTATAAAAATATATAACTTTTTATAAAAAAATATAAAATGGGGTTCGTTTTCGGCCGTGGTCGGTCGGGTTTCCTCGTTTCGTATATAATTATTATATAAAATGATTTTTTATAAAATATATAATAACTTTTTTATAAAATATATAACTTTTTATAAAAAATATAAATTGGTTCGTTTCGGCCGGGTCGGTCCGGTTCCTCGTTTCGTATATAATTATTATATAAAATGATTTTTTTATAAAATATATAATAACTTTTTTATAAAATATATAACTTTTTATAAAATATATAAATTGGTTCGTTTCGGCCGGGTCGGTCCGGTTCCTCGTTTCGTATCTGTTAGGGGTTCAAGGTCGACGTCGAGATGTATTATGGGTTATACAGTTAGACTTTTCAACGGAAGAGTGTGAGTTAGGGTTAGTACAATTAGACGTTAAAGTAGAGTCGATATGTTAGGGTTATACGTTAGAGGTTCAACGGACGAGTCGAGATGTTAGGGTTATACGTTAGACGTTCAACGGACGAGTCGATATGGTATGGTTATACATTAAGTTTCAACGACGGAGTGGGCCGATATTATTAGGGTTATACGTTAGGACGTATAAGGATGGTCGAGATGTTAGGGTTATATGTTAGAGGTTCAACGGATGAGTAGAGGTTCAACGGATGAGTTAGGGTTCAATATTAGAGGTTCAACGTATGAGTTAGGGTTAAAATTTGAGGTTTCTACGTAATGAGTCAATGTTTGACATAGAGGTTAACGTACGAAGTCAAGGGTTCAATATTAGAGGTTAATTATGAGTTAGGGTTCCATATTGAGGTTGAACGTATGAGTTAGGTACACATTAGTGGTTCAAACGTTTGGATTAGGGTTCAATATTAGAGGTTAACGTATGATTTAGGGTTTCACATTTCGAGTTCAACGTTTATGAGTCACTGATTTAGTCATTAGAGGTTAAGTACGATGTTAGGGTTCAATATTAGGGTTCAACGTTGAGTTTAGGTGTTTATATTAGAGGTTCAATGTTATGAGTTAGGGTTCTATATTAGAGGTTCAATGTATGAGTTTGGGTTTTTTATTAGAGGTTCAATGTATGAGGTTAAGGTTTATATTAGGAGGTTCAATGTATGAGTTAGGGTTCTATTATTAGAGGTTCAATGTATGAGTTAGGTGTCTATAATAGAGGTTAATGTATGAGTTAGGGTTATGTTAGGGTTCAATGTATGAGTTAGGGTTTATATTAGAAGGTTCAATTGTCATGAGTTAGGTGTTCTATAGAGCTAGAGGTTCAATGTTGAGTTAGGGTTTATGTTAGAGTTTTTCTCATGTTGAGTTAGGGTTCTATATACGAGGTTCAATGTATGGTTCAGGGTTCTATATTAGAGTTTCAATGTATGAGTCTTGGGTTTCTATATAAGAGGTTCAATGTATGAGTTAGGGTTTAAAATTAGTGGTTAATGTATGAGTTAGGGTTTATGTTAGAGTTTTAAATGTATGAGGTTCGTGGTTTATATTAGAGGTTCAAGGTTTTCGTTAGGGTTCTTTATTGAGGTTCAATGTATGAGTTCGGGTTCTATATTAGAGGTTCAATGTTATGGTTAGGGTTTATATGAAGGTTCAATGTTGAGTTAGGGTTCTATTTTTAGAGGTTTCAACGTATGAGTTAGGGTTCAATATTAGAGGTTCAAGTATGAGTAGGGTTCATTTTAGAGGTTCAAAGTATGAGTTAGGGTATCATGTTAGGTAGGTTCAATGTATGAGTAGGGTTAAACGATCATCGACAAAAAAATCCGCCAAAAATTCCGCTTAAAAACTACCGCCAAAAATTCCGCCAAAAACTCCCTCCATATACTCGCAAGCATTCTTCTTTACCATAAAAACGTTAGTAATCTTATCTGCCAAGGCAACACCACTATTAACTCAACACACCACTTCACACACACTCAATCAAACTGTCACACAGATGGCACGCGGATTCTAATCAACTTGGTTTGCAGAGTAAAAATGGAAATGTGGTGTACGAAACATTCATGCTGAGATCAAGCTAGGTACAATTACTAGGCATGTCTAATTCAAAGGTGAAAACTATCAAAAGCTAACTATTTATGTAATATAAAATAGTTAGCTTGTCAAAATGACTTTTTTTATGATTTCTTATAGTAACAGACCAGGGACTACTGATGAGAGGTTGTGGCTACTTTATGTGGATGGATGCTTTCCTGGACCGTCAAAACTCTAAGTCTTTTCGGGAACTTCTTCACCGTCCAAGGTATTCTCGGGACTTCTCTCTCGACAAGTCATCTCCTACGATATGACAGAATCTCTGGTAATGAAGAGTGTCATAATGTAAGTTATTGGCTGAAAGAATAATGGACACTAGAGGCAAGGATAAGTTGTACTTAGAGGGACTAACTAGAGATGCAGGCATCCCGAGAAACCACAACTAGAGGCGCAGGAATACTTCACAGAGTTTACCAGGGATGAGAAACCTTAATATGGAGTAGTTTTTCATTAAGATAAATCATTTTAGCATTTGGAATGTAGGAAAACTTAATATGCTTTATCGATTTCTAATTAGCAAACTAATAAATGATAAATTTTTTAATCGATTAGGAATCATTCCGTGTATTTTAATTATATATAATTTTTAAATGCATTTTATATATGTACAAAAATTGTATATAATTATTATATAAAATGATTTTTTATAAAATATATAATAACTTTTTTATAAAATATATAACTTTTTATATTTTGGTATTTGTTCGTTTAATGATTTGTTATTGTTAATGTTATGGGGATTTTGGCGAATTCTGGTAATTATTATTTGTTTCTTTTTTTTATTTTTATTGATTCATTAATTTATTTACAATTGGATTTGATGAAACGTAGATTTTTTTCCGGAAAAAATCTGGTAAAACTGCAGCTGAATTTTTTTTTTCCAGGTTCATGTTAGGGTCGACATTGTCGACCCTAAAATCGAACTTTGGGTCGACAATGTCGACCCTAGCTTAGTGGAATGTCTACGAGGACTGCTGCAAATAAACTGCTTATTATATATATATATATCTTTGGGTCGACATTGTCAAAGTTTTACCTGCTAGCTATGTTATGGATTATAAACAACAAGGATGTTATTGGTTACAAATGTTTGACCCATTTCTTCTTAAGTTTACTTTACTACTCGAGTTTAGCAGATGGCCCAAAGCGATGTGATGTTTGTTATGCTTATAGCTTATTAAACATGTTGAAAAGGCCAATACAATAACCAGCACGATTCTGCAATCACATTATTTTTTTGGTCTACTACAGAGCGCTCTACATTTTCCAAGATCTGGTAGTCTACTTAGAAGACACAGGTTACCACGGACCTGAGCCTCTAACAGAAGCTCTCTAAAGAAAAATTCTTTTTTTTTTTTTTTTTAACGGCGAAATAATATTAAAAAAACTAGCAAGGAGCTAGAGACTTACAAAGAAACCAAATGAGGGTTTTTCAACGAGTGTCCAATATGGTTAATCGTTTTTCTAATTGGAGCACTAGTTCATCCAAGGCGCTGTTTACAGCTATGGAAAATGAGCCTGGACAATTAAGTGCTGCGGGTGACGCAGGCATAATATCAAATTCAGCGCGGGCATACAAAACCACAGCCGGCACAAAATAAACACGCCTCAGGAAAGAGAAGAATGTGAATAAACTACAAATGCTGTTTGTGTTATTTGTTTTATGAGAACATGGGCATATAATTATACATTCATTCTCATAAAGAAACACAGAGGGAAAGAGAACATTGGCGGACGCGTTCGGGGACGAGTAATGTTGATGGATGGAAAAAACCTTTTATTATTTATTTCCGGTGGACTTGTTTCTGTGTATGAAGAGAGAGAATTACATATTCTATCTTACCACAGCTGAAAATGTATTATCAAGCTAGAAATTGTATGAGTATTAGGGTGTTTTGATTGGTTTATGTGGGGCCCCAAAATACATAAAAAGTTAAACTATGTGTAGTAGTATAAAGTGTAGTTGGCCTCATGAGATTGGCTTTGTAATGTTAATCTTTCTATATTAATCTATCGTCATACAAGTGTTGGACTGTTGGTGATCGATTTTGAACTTTCGCTCTTGGAACCGGTTTCTTATATGATGTGTGGCATCGTAACTCAGGATGATGATGAACGACTGTATCTCTATGCCAAGGACAACACGAATAAGTAAGATGCACTCATCTTTTTTTCTTTTGCATTTAAAATTCAAACTTTTCAATGTTTGCTTTGAATACTCAACCTTAACTACTTTCTTTGATAACTTTTGTAAGTTATAGATAAATCATGTGATCACGACAAGAATACGTAGTTATTATAAGGGGGTTTACCTTAGAAAAATACTACACCAGGGTAATAACATTTTATATGACAACTATTAAAAAAACCATTTGCATACAAACTTAAAGAAACTATTCATTCACAAATCACCCTCATTTATTCATGTTTCATGATGACTCTTTTGCTTTCACATGCAAATCAAACCATTATTATATAGCACATAAGTCCTCATTGAATTTGGGTATTAATAAGCGATTCTGGTTTTCTTATTGTTCTAAAAATTGTAAGACAAGTGATTTAATGTTACCAAATGCTTCGTTGATTTAGTATGTGATATCATTTGGCAAATACTAACTATTGTAAAAGCCTTTATCCATATTCAATTCTTCATTATAATAGTTTAATTACTTCTTAGCCCAAGGTCCAAAAGAAAAGATCGACCCAACAAAGCAGTACTCAAAAGAAATGAAGAAAATATATACTTGTACTTCATTTATAAAAAACATTACAAATTATGATGTTTCATTATCATAAACATGGTCATTTCACAATCATGTTACACTTGATTGTTGTGTCTTATATGTGGATACTTTATTCATTTAATATAAATTTTAATTAAATCAGACATAACATCTATCACAAAAATAAACGTGAAAAAAATTAATAATTAAAAATTAAAAATTGTCACATGGATATAGACAAAGTAAATATACCCATTGAATTCAACTAAACATTAATTCTTACGAGTCACGAAACACCATTTCAATTCTTTTCTTTAGCGTTACTTAAAATTTTATTTCAACTTGAAATTTCTTACATGCAAGCAATCAATCAAATCTTAATTTTCACATTTGCTTGCTTTAATCACATCAACACATCTAGCTAACTACTTATTTCTACTCACTCTCATGGCTACTTATTTATTTTGGCCTCTCCGACCTTCGAATCTTGGTTTTCATTCTGAAATTTATGGTTAATAGAATTCCTCATAGCAAAAAACTCTAGCACCAATTTTATCATATTTTCTCATATCCCACATTTACATTGCATGTTTGTAAAAGTCAAACACGAAGATATGTACAAAGACAAAAATTACTCCAACTTATTATAGAAACAATAAATGCACTAATCATAAAAACGGATAACACAAAACATGTTAGGGTATATCGCACCTGCATACACCGCTCGAACAAACAAAGAATACAAACAACGCTTGCACAAAGTAAAGCACACGAGATATAACGTGTATCTAAGACTTGGGTAGTCATAGCAGTCCACGTGATCAAACCAGAGAGATTTTATTATTGTGGTACACACACAAGAGATACTGTTTACAATTACAATGACGGAGTATTTATAAGTTGAAACAATGACGGATCACCGTTTATCAATGTGGGATTAGGTTTGCACCCAACAATCTTATATTAGTCTTCGCAACTCAACATCTCCCACTTGGTATGGCGCCAATTTATTCTAAACTATGTGAATTACTACTAAGTTACATTTAATATTTTGGAATAATTAGATGGAGGGATTGTGTGGCGCTAACATTTTCGTAGTAAGACATCCTGTTTCGTATCACACAATTGCACACACCATATAACAATAGTGATAGAAAATAAAAACAGACTAGTTAGACAAGTTTTTCACAAAGAACTGGTGTCTATTATTTTGAAAAAGACCTACTAAAACCTCCCATTCCAACTAGTTTCTTATTAGATGAACTGGGTTTTATGTAACCAGTCTCCATTAAGGAGTTTCTATAAGCTTTTGTGTAGTCCTCGTGCCTGTAGGGGAGTGTTAGTCTACGTTATTTAGGATTACTCTATATTATTTGTATTGGGCTCAAGCCCTGATGAGCAAATTCGTTTGTTGGATAATTTGACCACTAATTGGGGTTACGTAATTTTGCTAATTCTTCACTGTTTGTTTACACATTATAAGTTAATTGTTACATGCCTTGCTTAACAAAACATGTATACTAGGTACTACTATTCTGTAACTGATTAAATTTATTTGAATAAGGTAACATTGATGATCCTTACAAGCTCCTAACCATCAAGGATGTTCTTGCCCACTCAAGGGCTCACAATCTAAACCCACATGCGGTATCAATCAAAACTCCTTCTCATTAACATTTTGCCTGCTAGCTTCCTTACGTGCTAGCTATCATGTTGTCTTAATTTGATCGTATATATATGTAAATGTAATATACCGACTCCATTCCAAGATTTCATGGAACCTAATACACTCTCTCTCAACATACACGTTTAGCCAAAACTCATACTAGCCTAGAAACACATTACCTTGGATGATCAATCATCTCATAATATGTAGCCTTATTTTCTTTAAAATGACTACCTTTTTCTATAATGTTAGATATTGTATTCACTTTAATCAATAGGTTAGGGTTTTAGTATAAAGTTAGCTCTAATTTTAGCATATTAGGGTTGTTGGGTTTCTGTACGGCTCAAGCCCATCCTCCCCCTCATTTCTATAAAAGAAGGTGAGGCGGAGGGGTTGTGTACTTAATTCTTTCCAACATGTTTGTTCTCCCCCTTCATCTCTATAAAAGGAAGTGAGAGAGGAGGGGTTCTTCACTTTATTCTTTTCTTACTCAATAAACATGTAATATTGAGGGTTATATTCTTGTGCATCTTTTCCTTTTTCTATCATACATAATGTGCTGGGTTGTGTTCGTCTTCAAGATCGGATTTATTCCACACTAGTAACGAGGTTGTAGGGTGATCAAATCCTACAGGTGGTATCAAAATCCAAGGTTATGTTGGTTTTTTGAAGCTATGTCGACTCAAAGGTGTACAATCCCATCAAGTAATATCTCCTATTTTTTGTTCATCGATTCCTGCGCAGCGAAGGAAGAATTGACTAGACGGATTCGTTAACCGTTGTATCATTGTGAAATTCGAGTCGTAAGTCGAAGACAAACACATATAGAATCTCACCAGAGAGATACAGTAGGTCAAAGTTGTTGCCCTAGAATCTGCATATTCTATTTAAAGTAGATTTGAAGGTTTAAGATGTCAAGTTTTGCAAGAGTCTTAGGGTTTATCAATGTTGGTATTGCAAAGGTTTAATTCGACAAGGTTCAAGCTTAAAATGGGTTTGTACAAGGTTGAATCTTAAGGCTACAAGGTGTTGTTTTTAAGGTTCTAGAGATGATCAAGTTTGAAGGGTAAAAAGGCTTCATGGTTTAGTTGATTCTCTAAA
>BQNB010160119.1:0-14835 GCA_026074375.1 Tanacetum coccineum | reverse complement strand
TAATATTAAGTTTGAATTAAATAGATTTCTTTTTGTTAAATTCAAATATGCTTTTGAACTTTGACTATTTCATTTTTTAAAATAAGCTATGTATATACGGAAAACCTGAGAGTGTTTGAAACCTAAGGTCCGTGAGTCCCAATACTAGTCTCTGTGGGGTGTCAAAAGCCTGGTCACTTAGCCGCAAGGTTGGGATGTGCCGAGACGAAAGTCGCTACATGGGATGATCTCGCCTTCAAACTCATTATTCTTGGGTGGAACGTGAAGCATAGTATTTTGCAAAACGTTGATCCATGGTTGAAATTCAAAATAGCACATTCACTTAAGATATAATAAATGTCGGGAGTAAAAAGTTCACAAGTTGCAAATATGAGTAGTGTTAGCATCTTTACTGATATTCAGCTGTGATTTTGTTTTAAGCTTGGTTTGGATAAGTGAAAAGTCGGGGACGATGAATTTTTTTTTTGGGGCATTCTCGGATCGAAATGCATCTTGTTCTATGATCCCTAACAATTATGGAAATAACGAAAGTCAAAATATTCTAAGTTTATATATTAAAAAAAATTAAAAATGGGAAAATGGGGTGTTTTATAACTTGTGATTTCTTAACTCTCTCCACAAAAATCACTGCTACTTTTCAAAGATTTAGTTTGGGGAAGTTTTGAGGTATTTGGTTTTAAAGCATATAATATTGCGTGAGGACACGCAATCGCTTAGTTTGGGGAATTTTGATATGTGTGAAAACACATATCCATTTTATATCAAAAATGACCCATAAAAGACAAAATTGTGCTTAAAATGCTTGTATATTGTTTGTTTTGTCTTTGTGATTGTGTAGGTACGGATAATGCAAATATCGCAAGAAAATGGTCAAAGCCGGACAAACACGGACACGGGAAAGGAAAGAGTGTACAAAAGCCGGGGATTTGATAACAAGAAAGGACAAAAGTCAACCATGGTCAACAAGTCAACTTTGGTCAACCATATGAAGACAAAAATCCCAAAAAACACCAAAACAGTCCCTCATTGTTCAAACATAATTCATAAAAGCCCCTAAACCCTAACACCGTTATTTTTTTATTAAAAAAAGATAACGGTCATTATCTTTTATAAACAACACTTTGGCCCAATCTCCTTTACCCGGCCCAATCCCTCTTCTTTTTATAAACCAAGGTCAAAGCCAAATTCCCCCGAGTCAAACCCCCACCCTTATACAATTTAAAAAAGTCGGGTAAAAACCCTTTTATTGTTCATCATCCGCTCTATTTTACCCCGAGTCAAAATCAAAGGGCAAATGCAAATTGAGTACATGGCCAAACAATTCAAGTTCCAAGGAATGAGGTGGCAGAATAATATGTCATTGAAAGACTCCCATTGGTGGAAACCCAAAAGGTCTGCACGCGGGGCATGGAGAAACACAACATGGACATGGATTTTGACTAATGAGTGCAAAAGAAGCTACTTGTTGCTCCTGACCACGAATGTCTCATTGGCAATCGTGTGCTCACCTCAATTTATTCCAACGGACAAGCGTTGAGAACCAATGATTGGTTGTATGATAGGATGGAGATCAAGGGATGTCTACAAACTTGAGACCTAGAAGCAATCCTCTGAAGGTATAAATACAAGTCTACTACTCCAACATCATCTTCCCTTTCCATGTAATTTTTAGTTAAGTAGCTTATGTAATTTTTCGTTTAAAATGTAATTTCCTTTTTAAGCTCTTGTAATCTGTTTTGAGTATTAATAGAATTAAATTTTCAGTTTTCACAATATGTTTTACTTTAAAGCTTTTATATAACTCAAATATTTTTAGTTACTGTTACATAATCTCTAATAAGCTCATCATAAGCTCTTTGAGTCTCTAAGCTCAAATTGAGCTCATAATAAGCATCTAATCTATTTAAACATCTAAAAATAGTTAAATACCTATGCTAATGGACCTGAAGCTTTTGGATGATAAGCTTAACCTGGAAGAGCTTATGGGACTTTTACTAGCTTATCCTTGTGATAAGCTAGAGCTGTAGAATAGCTACTTGAGCATATTAAGCCTTTATTTAGCTAAGGCCTTTGTAAGTTTTCAAGTTCTTTTACTGTCTCTAATTTCCTAGTTTAGAATTGCTTAATCTGCTTATTTGCTGGCTTATTTGTGCTAAATTTTGTTTTATTATGGTTATTGAACATGTTTGATTATCTGTTTTCAGCTTTTGTAGTGTAGATATTAGTTTTTCATAATTTGTCTTAAAAATCTATAAAAATCCAAAAAAAAATAGCATAGATAGTAGCTTATTGTTTCTGGCTTGTTTGCTTATTCATAAATGTTCATTTTGGTTATTATAAGTTGTTTAACATCTGGTATTTGATACTTGTGCTTTAAATCTCATTATCATAAGCTTAAAATGGGATTTTGGAATTTAAAGGGGTGTTTGGTTGATGACAGTACTAACTAGAGTTAGTACTGTCAAAGCCATTAGGCCTTTTGTATCTCTTTAAATCTCATTTATAGGTTTATATAAGCAGGATTTAGAGAAGCTTGTAGGTTTAATCAAGTTTTCATATGTTTTCTAGTTAATACTTTGATCCTGTGATCATTAAATCTTTCATAGTAGCATATCTAGCTTAAGTCTCTTCTAGTTATTGGTAGTACTCAAATTGCTTTTGTTTTAAGGTTATAAAACAAGTCATTAGGCCTGCAATTGTTGATTTTGAGTTTTGGTTTAAAAGTGCAAACTGCATCAGCAGTTTAAACTGCTAAAATTTCCTTTTTCAAATTCAATTTTCATTAGGTAAAAGTAGGATTTAGCTTTTGAAATTTTGTGCACAAGTAGTTTATAGGTAAATCTATATAGTTTAAGTGTTTTTCTTGCTTAAAAAGTTTATTAGCTTATATAAATTTAGTCTGCAAAACTGTCCTTTTCCTCTTTCATAAATTTTCAAAAACCAAAAAAATAGAGTAGTCTGCCTGCATGTCCTTTTTCAGTTAGCTTTTTCTTAGCCTTATTGAATTTCAAATTACTTTTAAAAAGCAGTTTTAAATAGTCTTTAGTATAAGCTTTAAGGATTTCTAAGTCATTTCATCATAAGGTTCCATTTGCTTATTTGAATTTAAGCTCAAAGTTGCTTATCTTTCTGTTTGAACTCAGAATTGCTTAAGTGCTTATTTGGCTTTTTCAGCTTATGGCTTGCTTATTTTGCTTGTTTCTAGTTTGGATTAGCTTATTAGGTTAGAGTTAGGTTAGTGGTAGCCTATTTCATTCATAGCTTAGCTTATCTAGCTTTTGTGTTCTAAAATTTTATAAAAAAAACCAAAAAGAAGTAGTTAAGCATTTCTGTTTTAAAAAGCCTCTTTTCAGCTTATTTTTCAGCTTTCAGAAAAGTTTCTTTCACAAAAGTTGTTAGTTTCTAGCTTATTTACAACTTTGTTTTTATAAGTTTTCAAAAATAAAAAAAGGGAAGATGGAAATCGGGGGTGAGCAAGGCTCGAACCCCCGACCTCAACATCCTCAACCTTTATAGCAACACAACACCACACACCTCTACCAACGTGCCCTGGGGTCTTTTTCATTCTAGGTTTGCAAAATCTATTACTTATATACATTTTAGGCTATTTAGTACAATAAGTTGTTTAAGCTTATTTCGTAGCTTATTCGATAAGCTGTGTAACCAAGCTTATTTTTCCTAGGTTCTTATTAGTTCAAGCTATTTTCTATAATTTTTTCAGAATTTTTATAATTAGTTTAGTATTTTTAAACATTTATTTTTATTAAAAACTTTAAAAAATCATAAAAAATAGAAAAATAATCAAAAAAATATAATTCTTTTTTAGAAAATTTTCTTTTATCATAAAGTTTCTAGGAAAATTAGTTTTGTTCCCGTAGGGTTAAAATTGCAAAATTTCGATTTTTAAAGAACGGGATTCGTTCCCGTTCACGTTTTTCGTGTTTTTAAGCTCATTTCAACTCCGTTTTTGTTCTAGTTTTCTTTAAACTTACTTTTTAGTCAATTAGAGTATATTAAAAGTGAAAAATTCATTTTAGGTTTAATTGTGGAAATTTAGAGTTTTTAATCACCGTTTAGGGTTCCTGTTTTGCGTTTTAGTTAAAGTTTAAATTCCCGTTATTAAAGTTAGGTTTAATTGTCCTTTAATTTGTTCAATTTTAGGATTTTAGGAAACAAATCATCTTTGAACCAATTCAAATCATTGTCCGAACAACAAACGTGGTCTCAATTTCATAAATCGTTGGGGAAATACGACCCGAGAATCATACTTCCCGGTTAATATACGTATAATATATATATTTGAGAGAATTTTCCCTTCTTCCTTTGTCATCAAGGGTAGTTTGTTAATTTTCTATACTTATATATTATTTTACTACAATCAGTAAGCATCTTGATGAACTGTGGATGTGTAAGCATTTGAATACTGTGTTGATGGATAAGAAATTACAAGAGGTATGGATGGATGAGTAGTTGAGTAATGTTGTGTGGGATGAATTGATCCATATTGAGGAGGCAGAGATGGTGAAAACTGTTGTTGAAATTATGGATTGTTGTACGAAGATTGATAAGTGTTGAAATGAGACGGAGTCTGCTGGTGATTGGCAACTAGTGCAAGTGGATCATGATTGCGCTCACGCATAATACGGACTTCATTTGCATCGAGTTCATGTTGTTTAAGATATGCATGAAGCTGATCAAAGTTGATAGTATGCAAATCTTTTACAAGCTTGACATCAGTCACAAACTTACTCCATTCAGGTGGGAGACTGTTTAAGAACTTGGTTTTGACTTGAAATTGCTCCAATTTCATTTTGTAAATGTTTATGTCATTGATCAGCTAAGTAATTCTCAAGTAATACTGATGAAGTGATTCCCCATTGATGTGAGCAAACTTATCAAATGCATCATACAATTTACACTCCCATTCCTGCTTTGTCAATGAGGTACCTTGCATTACTAGTTGAATTCTTTCCCATAGATCCTTGGCAACTCTGTGATGATTAACAAGTGAATTGATATCAAATGGTA
Organism: Tanacetum coccineum; assembly: GCA_026074375.1. Lineage (NCBI taxonomy): Eukaryota > Viridiplantae > Streptophyta > Magnoliopsida > Asterales > Asteraceae > Tanacetum > Tanacetum coccineum. The sequence continues at coordinate 9,807 of BQNB010160119.1, read as the reverse complement.
GACCTTGAAGAATGATATTAGTTGCCATGAGATCACAATCAGCTTGGATTTTCTCTGTAGCAGACAATTTATCATATTTCTTTGTCCTGGTCACCCCATTTTCTTTAATCGTAGGCCAAATAAGTGGACCGTGTTCGACTGATTCAAGTATCATTCTTCCGTGCTCTCTGTTTTGCATGTATAGTTCCATTATACTTTTCTAAGAATCATACAGGTCTTTGTCCAACATTGGTGGACGATTGTCAGCACCAGAGAGTATCATGTACTCAGCAAGAGTATTCTTTTGTCCAATTGGAATCATTGAATCCATTTTGATTTGATATGTGATAAGATAAAAGATCCAGTGATTGGAGGTTGTTGTGTTAAAGTGAGCTTTTGATTAATGTTAATGAGTCTTTGAAATACACGGGATTTTACAATTCTTGATAAAATCAGGAAAATAAATTTTCACGGGATTTTACAAGTCAAAGAACAACCGTATAATTCTCCTAATGAAAGTGTATAATTCTCCCAAGTAAAGCGTATAATTCTCCCAAGCAAAGCGTATAATTCTCCCAAGCAAAGCGTATAATTCTCTCAAGCAAAGCGTATAAATTTCCTAATAGAAGATGTATAAATCGCCTAGAAATAATACGTATAAGTCGCCTGAAAAGTAATGCGTATAAATCGCATGGAAAGCAAGGCGTATAAATCGCCTGAGATGTTACGTATAAATCGACCAAAAGTATAACGTATAACTCCCCAAACATATAAGTCGCCTACACGTATAAATCGCCCAAAACTATTCAAAACTAAAAAACCTTAAATCTTAAAAAGACTCACTTTTTGACGTTTTACCCGATTTTTCTTGTACTTCTTACCTATCTGAGACTAGTAGAACCATAAAAACACAAACTTTAACGTTTTTTAACACGAAAAATTTGAAATCAAGATTCTAGTACAAACACCCTATTTTCAAAAAAATCTTAAAAACAATCAAGATTTTAAAGTTTTTCCTAGGATCTACTTATAAACTAGACTTTACTAAGGTAAATAAACAATAAAGTAGCAAACTTTATGGTTTTAAACCCACAAAAGATGAAGATCTTTTGGTTGGTTCGAACCAAAGACACGAGTAAACAGCGCACACAAAACCTTCACAAACATCCCATGGCTCTTGATACCAATTGTAGGATATCTTAACACACACAAGGTATGGATTCTATCTAGGGTTTAGAGAGAGAAAGAGAGGTGGTTAGATGAACACTTAGTGAGAGAAAGTAAGAAAGGAATATTAGATTACTATGTGAAACAAATGAACAACCAACACCCTTTCCATGGCATGGAAAAGGGTTTATATACCACATAAGTAGCCGGCTATATGCTTAGGTCCATGGGCTTTTGCTTATTTAGCCTATCTAGTTTCCAAATATTACTTAACGAGCTATCTAACGAAATTTATGGAAGTGACCGATACTTTCGTATTCCTAACATACTACTTAAATATTTGTGAAGTTGTTGGTATATATTTGATAATTACCCAACTCTTCAAAGATATATACATGATACATTTCAGTTCAGACATGTGATTTGGTGTAATGACATTTACTTTGCTAGTTTCAGACATGCGTTTTAAGTATTTTGTGAACTCGGTGTTTGGAAAATATGATATGGTGTTTTGTAACGTAGTTTCATAGTTAGTTTCCATATCACTGTTTTGTAGTTTTGTTGCATTTTCACTAACCCACGGGCGATAGGTACCCGCGGGCATGGGCATGGGTAAAAAGTTATACCCACTAGTGGGTGACGGGTGGGTGGTGGGTGAGAAAAAATCTACGTGGGTGGGTGACGGGTTTGAGATACCCGTACCCATTACCTACGGGTGCCATCCCTTGGCATCTGGGTTAGAAAATTAGAAGTACCAAGATGGGATGGCATTGGGGTTTGCCAGTTTGGCGTAGCCATATTATGACCATAAGAAGGAGTCACTTGGGCACCTTTAAAGAAAGAGTTGTTTGCCTGCGTCGGTAGAGAAGACGGACCATCATGTGGAAACCCCTAAATACAAAATTATAATATTTAGTTAGTTTTCAACAAGGAAAAATCTATGAATATTAAAATCACAAAAATTATACCTGCATGCTTTGGAATCCACTAAAATCGCTTAACCCATAATGTTGACTGACAATGATCGGTCCTTTCTTTACTTGTCACACCGGGCCAACATTCATATCATGCATAAACTTACGCATTTGGTCATACATTTCTTCGCGTTCATCGTCCTTTTTCATCATTTGATCCACCACCCTTTTTTGTTTCTCAAATTCTCGATAAAATTCTGATGGAACATCAGAAAGATTTTGTCGGTTTACATGACGAGGTATTTGTGCTGCTTCACTAATACAACCATCAAAGTATGCCCTACTCAAAACCCACTAGTCCGATACAACCCCAGTCTCATCTGGTGTCAATCTTGTAGTAGGTAGACGTCCCTTTAAAATAAAAAAGGACATTAAGTATGAAATAAAATACGTAATCAAATTAATAAACTATAAAATTAAAAAAATACTCACATGAAAAAACCCCTGAGCATGTTTCGAAAAAACTTCCTCTTGCACTCCAAGCAACTACTCTAGGATAACGCCTTTGACGTCTATAATACTTATGCGCCCCTGCTCAGAACGACTCCAATATCCATATCTAAAAAAAAATTGTTTCAATTCGTTAACGTTATACATATACCTTAAATGCCAAAGTAAATATTATAAACTAACATATGACATACCTTAAATGCCCAAGTAAACCCAAACACCGAATACGCTTTAGTATCATCAACGTTTTCCTACTCAGCGGCATATAACGGATGCCAATGTTTAACGTTTGCATTCTTTAATTGAGAGTACAATGTCGGCCAAACATACGAACCTCAAGGATACATGTCCCAACCATCTCTATCATTTGCTAACCTTAAAATCCAATCAGGGACCTTACGTCTATCCTCCAAACCTAATAAGACAAACTGCAAACTGCCTACATAACAAAGGCTAACAGCATCATGGTCGTTTAATCTATAAAACAACTCGCTATTAATCATTTTTCCAACATTTTGCCTATTATAGGTTTACCATCTTTAGCTGACGAAAACACCCGTCGCCTAAAAGAAATAGGATCATCCTCGTTCTTATAGTCAACACTATAATCTACCCCAAATTTTAACCCAGTAACGAGGCAAAATTCTCCCCTCACAAATTGTATTTCAAAATCATCAACTATATGGTAAGACAAAGGAACAATATCTGTTTCTCCACCTAAACACTCTACTTGCCGACCTAACATAAAATGTATTATAACATAATTCTTCGGTGAATCATCTAGATTTAAAAACCAACCAAAACAAGTTTTCCTAAATAATGCTTCCCGTGGAGTATTACTAATTCGTTCTCTAATTGTTCTAATCAAATTTAACCTACTTCTACATGTCACAAGAACAACAAGTTCCTAAATTAAAAAAAAGATAAAACCATACATTACTACACATATAAACATTAAATAAAAAATAAAGGATAATTTAACATACAAAAATTTTACCTCGTAATTGTCTAAATTCATCTTGTACGAAACAAGTATAACACGCAGTCACTAACAAGAAAACACACACAACCACCGGAGCAACACCGCCTCAAAACCACCGCAAAACACAACTACACCACAACAGTCCCCAAATGCACAAAACCACTTCAACACAAACTCAACCACTTTAACCTCTCAATAAAACTTCTTCTAATAAACTACTAACTTGTTTTTCACTTTAGCTATGCATATCTGAGATATGATATAGTCTCTCTTATACATGCGAATTTGTATCCAAATTGTCAAAAATAACAAAATACTGCTATGTCAATGAAATGTCTTTCAAAGTCATGAAATGTCATATAAGTTACGTTTCCCAAAATTATTATCACTCCCTTACCTGCGCGATGACCCAAATTCTAACGCGATAAATAACTTGGGTTCAGAATTGGGTCTGACAAAATTTTTATACATAACGCAAAATCTAGCACGATGAATGACGTGGAAACTAGGGTTCCTTTTATGAATTTCGTTAATTCCTACTTTGAACCATGACTCGACACGTGTTCATCGCGTTCCTATCGACCTTCCTTGTGCGATGATCAGGGTTACTTTGGATATGTCAAATTCATCGGGTCTCTGTGGGAAAATGCATTTCTCAGTGGGTCATTTTGGTAAAAAACGCAAAAAGGTATATACATGTTTTGGGTAATAATTATAAGTGTCTGGATTGTTATTTTTAGTGTTTTTGTTTTGTAGTAATTTTTCCCCAGGTTGGTGTATCCGGGAATTAGGAGAAAGGATGAAGGTATGATCAAAAATGGTAAGTTTCTTTTACCATTTTTATATATTTGTTGTTTAACTTTATGTATTGTATTCTTTTGGTATGTGGATTTAGGTTGAAACAATAAGAGAAGAAAGGAGCATATAAGTTAGATCTTCGCCTTATGAATTTGATGATTAGCCTTTTGCTACTTAACATCAGTTTATAGTACAAACGAGTAATTAGGTTTGGACCGTAGAAAATTAACACGATATATTGATCATTTGCGCATAAAATATTCGGTTACATTAAGTGTGTTACCCATAGCGGCATCATGAGTTAGAAATCTATATGGATATACTTTGAATTCTTTGCGTTAAAAGTTATTTCTGGTCTATCGCTAGATGTTGAATTGACCATAACCTTTACTTAATATATTCGAGTTCTAGGAATATTAAAATCAAATTTTGTGTGGATTAATTTGTGGGTTTGGTGACCAATGGGTGACTAGATGAGCTATCGAAGTGCTTTGATGGGTCCCGGATAGTTTAACCTCCCTTTTATGTAGTGGATTATTTTATGTGTTTGGTGAGCAATGGGTGATTATATGAGCTATTGAAGTGTTTCAATGGGTTATGGGTAGTTTAAACTCCTTTTTTGTAATAAGCAGGTTGATCAAATGTATATTGTTAGCCTTAGAAATAATAAAGTCAAACAAGAATGTATTCGATTATATTAGTTGTGTCGGTCTTAGTTTGTAATAGGCTAGTCAGGTTTCACGGGCTTGGACATTAAGCCAATATTGTCCATGTATCAGGCTAAAATCCCAACACAAGCCAAGCCCGGCCCATAGGGAAAACCCTAGGCGTCCCACATAGAGGATGGCCTATAAATACCCCTTCTCCTTATGTGGAGAAGGGTTTTGGTTTCATTATTTTCTCATAGTGTTTCTTCCACCACTCTTCCCTCTCTTACTATCTTTCTCTCTCTCTCTTCTCTAGATTTTTTCTTTCATTTTGTGTTGTGCGATTGTGTTATGGATTAAATAGTTGGGATAACATGTGGTATCAATCGCCTTGGGTGGATTTGAATTTTGTTTTTGTGGTTTAAAAGGTTTTTTAGCTCGTTATAAAGGGTGTGTTTGGTTCGATCCTCCGTAATGTCCCAAAACGATTATTAAGTGTTTGTTAATCCTCAAACATGATTGTTTTAGATTTATATTGATAGAAATAATACCTAAAAACATTATTGATATTTTTTGACTTCACTACGTTTTAATAATCACAAAATGTAAAAACGCTCTATGTAAAATTAAACGTAAACAAGTTATTAGTCGTAAATCAAAAATTAATCACTTAAAGATATGAATAAATAAATGCTTAATTTATTTAATGATCAAAGGAATTTAATTTTCTAAACCTTACATTTTTATAAAATGTAACAAACATTTTTAAACTTATACAAAATATTTTTCTATTTACAAGAAATGTTTTATTCAAAATAAATATTTTGAATTCAAATTTTCCCCCTCAAAATAAAAAAAACTGATCTAGAAACACCTTACATGGAAAAGACAAAATTAGGAGCGTCCTACTATGGGCGACCCCCTTATAGGTATGGGCGGCCCCCTTAGTGATAATGGGGCCGACAGGGGAGCTAAGGGGGCCGACCATGTAAAACGGCTCCCAGTCTTGCCTATAAATAGTGGACTGTTCCCACAGACGTTTTTACCTTTTGTACCTATTTTTTTCTGTTCAAAATCAGTTTATACATCTCCTATAATCCTTTGATCATTTAATCTTAAGCATTTGTTTCCAAGTGATTCAAGCTTAGATCTTCAAGTGAAAGAGAAGAGTACTTCTTATCATCAAGTTATGAAGTATTATAGCTTAATGTTTACATAATGTAGTTACGATTGTGTTGTATGTTGTAATTCATTTATATCTCTTGTGATTGTGTGTAATAGTTAGATCGGGTTGATCGTCTTAGTATTTAGGTGGAGTGAATCCTTGTAAGGGCGGTTAGTATTTTAGGCCTCAAAATACAAGTGTGTGGTAGATTGGTTCTAGCTAAGATTATGTCTCGACATTTGACTTAGTGTTGGAAATTGGTGTAAGCTACTTGTGTACGGTTTTCTTCGCCTAAAGGGAGTTTGTTGACATAGTGAAAAGAACTCTCGAGTTGGGTACTCGAGGAGTAGAGTAGGGCAAAGAGGAGCTTTGTTACCGAACCACTATAAATCCTTGTGTTGTGGTTTGATCTTTCCAACTCTTATCTCTTGTCTTGCAAATTTATATTATTTCTTGTTGTCATTTATATACTAAACTAGATTGTTCATATTGCGTGTACATTGAGATCACATAAACTCGAATCTAACTTTTTATATATAAACGATAAATAAATTTAAAAAGCGGTAAACTATTCAACCCCCCCTTCTAGTTTCCACATTTTATAAATGTTAGGATTAAAAGTCTTCTTGATGCTGTTAGAATTAATGCTGCTCAAGTTTATGTTAATACTGATCTGATGAAGTTAGTGCTGCTCATGAACTTCAAAGAAAATATACCAAGTAGTTACTATTGTTGGTACAAAAGTTAATGCTGCTAGTGAAAGTTACTACTACTAGTACAAAGACTGCTTGAAGTTAATGCCGCTGAAGAGTTACTACTGCTCAAGAAAATATTCTAAGTAGTTAGTACTGCTAGTATTAAGTTAGTACTGCTAGTGTAAGTTAGTACTATTTGTTAGTACTGCTTACTTGATATGTATTAGTTCTTTATAGAAAAGATTTTATATAATCAGGAAAGTATTGTAAGCCGAGTAGGACTCCTTGGTGTATAAAAGGAGGTCCTAGGGCATAGAGATTGATATACCAATACCAAACCAAAAAAACTAAATCAATCTTAGTTGTATCTTTTATAGCTTCAAGGTCTTTGTAACCCTAATACTTTAATAGTATTTGTATTGTTATCATTAATAATATTGGAGCTTATTTGTTGAATTGTATGTTCATAGAATGATTGTTTCATTAATAATTCTTCTTAATATTAAAGATTAGATTCTGCATAATCTTTAATACATTCAAACAAAGCTTTTACTATAGTTGTGTTAGATTTATCTAATATAACTAAACCTTAAACAAGCATAAGGAATTCGATCTATTGAAGTGGGATCAATAAGTGGTATTAGAGCTTGTTGAAAAGCTTTGAATAAGAAGAACTTATTTTTATACACTAGATCTTTTGCTAAAAGATATGGATCAAGATTCTGCACACATGGTGGCTGCATCTAAAGTTCCTATGCTCAAACCTGGTGAGTATGAGATCTAGAGGATGAGGATTGAACAATATATTCAGATGATAAACTATGCACTGTGGGAAGTCATAGAGAATGGTACAACCTTGCTAAAAACAACAATTGTGGAAGGAGTTATGATAGAGATTCCTATTACTACTGCTGAAGAAAAGGCTCAGAGAAGATTAGAGGTGAAAGCTAGAAGTACTTTAATGATGAGCATTCCCAATGAACATCAGTTAAAGTTTAACTCTATAAAGGATGCTAAGAAGTTGCTGGAAGCTGTTGAAAAATGATTTGGTGGGAATGCAGCTACTAAAAAGACTTAAAGGAATCTCTTAAAGCAGCAATATGAAAACTTCACTGCTCCAAGCTCAGAGATGCTTGATCAAACTTTTGATAGGCTTCAAAAGCTTGCGAGTCAGTTGGAGCTTTTAGATGAAAAGCTTTCACAAGAAGATGTTAATCAGAAGTTATTAAGAAGTTTGTCACCTGAGTGGAACACACAAGCTGTTGTGTGGAGAAATAAAGCAATAAGCATGGATGATCTTTCTACAAACAACCCTCAAGGGTGTATAACCAGAACAAAGATGTCCTAGTTATCACGTTCAACACACATAACATGGCTTTTGTGTCCTCTTCAAATAACAACACTAGCAGCACTAATGAAGCAGTTAATACTGCTCATGGAGTTTCTACTACTAGCACTCAAGTTAATGCTGCTAACTCTACAAATATTGATAACTTGAATGATGCTGCTAGTCAACCAAATAGTCCTCAACTTGTACATGAGGACTTGCAACAAATCCATCCAGATGACATGGAAGAGATTGATTTGAGATGGCAAATGGCCATGTTGATTATGAGGGCAAGAAGGTTTTTGAAGAATACAGGAAGGAAGCTTACTGTTAATGGCAATGAGACTATTGGTTTTGATAAGTCCAAAGTGGATTGCTACAACTGCCACAAGAGAGGTGTTAGTCTTACAATATAATCCTTACACAACAATAAGCAAACCCCAATAAGCCCTACATAGGCCGGAAATAAGAAAAGAAGAAAAGAGAGATGAAAAGAACTTGGAATGTTAGATTAGAGAGAGAAATGGTGAGTTACAAGTGAGACAAAGGTATGTTGGACCTTTCAAGGTGTTAGAAAAGGTTGGAGAGGTTGCTTACAAGCTCGAGCTTCCTGAAGAGCTGAGCAGAGTTCATAATACATTCCATGTGTCCAACCTGAAAAAGTGTCATGCCGACGAACCATTAGCCGTTCCGTTGGATGGACTTCATCTTGATGACAAGCTTCATTTTGTTGAGGAACCATTAGAAATAGTGGGCCGTGAAGTTAAACGGTTGAAGCGAAGCCGGATCCCATTAGTCAAGGTTCGATGGAACTCCAAGAGAGGTCCTGAGTTCACGTGGGAACGTGAAGACCAATTCAAGAAGAAATACCCACACCTCTTCACCAAGACCGCACCGTCGTCAAGTGCTGCATCGTGAGCCTTGAGGACAAGGCTCGTTTAACGGGGGAAGTCTATAACACCCTGTGTTTTCAAGTCATTGACGACGTCGATAAATCCACAATGTACCTTTTGTATTGTACGCGTTTGCTTTAAATCGTAAATGTTAAGCTAAATCGCGTAAGCTAAAAATTAGCGTTCAATGTAAACGGGCATCAAACAATTAAGCGTTTACATCAATCAAGTATTAAATAATTATTTTGAGAATAATTATGGTCGTTGTTTATTTTATTTTTATCGGTTACGTAAATTATGTACGTTTCATGATAAAATGCGTTTAGGCATACCCGAAACCACGTTAATTAATCTACGCTTCAACAAATACCTATATTTATACCCAATACCCAAAGTTTTATTAAATTTACCCAAGAAAATATTATCTTACACTTTGTACATTGGAAAATAAAACATTTCACAAATACTTTCAAGTAAATACCTTTTATTTAAAAGCTACAACTTGTAACTAGTAAAGTTTTTGCTAGATATTTTGTTAACTATCAAAAATCATCTAGAAACCCTTATCCCCCCCCCCTAACTCACAGCATAACAACATAAAGGAGACAAAGAGCACACAAAATGCACCACTTGGTCTTTGTACATCTTTTGCCATTAAAACCTAGCTAGAAATGTTTCTTTGACCAAAGACCAAGAACAAGAACCCCTAAAACCCTCTCTTTGCCCCCCC
>BQNB010160118.1:724-14835 GCA_026074375.1 Tanacetum coccineum | reverse complement strand
TGGGCTTAATGGTATCCAATATGACACGAGTATGAAGTCGAACCCGATAATTCACCGGAATCCGTTAAAAAGGTTTAGAAGCGCAATAGTGTCTTGCCACTCCGCATAAATCTTAAGGCCTCGCTTGAACTACCTTATCTCATTCTTAAGTTATTACTTTTGCCGATGCTAATCCTCGCGATCACGAACTGTTCGTGGAACTAACAGACTTGTTACACACTTGAACTAATGGAGTTGATTCATCCTCGAACTAACGACTGAGTACCATATTCCGTCGTCTATCGCATAAGCTCTCTCGCGAGCTCCTCCCATTTGTTAAACTTTATTCTGGGAATATTATTTCTCGAAATGTCCTCATTCTCGGCACCTCATCACTATTTGTTAGGGTTATTGTCGTGATGGTTGCTGTTGTTGGGTCCTAGAGCGATCCCAGCTGGTACAACTTTATCCAATAGGTAATGCAACCCCCCCTTAAATCAGATAAACATCTATCGACGAAACATCTAGTCGAACTATTCATTTCGGACCACTAGTGGGAAGACTTAGGTCGCGATACATCCTAGTACTGCCTAAGTAAGTTGGATACTTACTTCAAATAGTCTCGTCCATTATTAATCATCGAACGTTACAGATATCAGAAACGAGACTTCGTCCTGGAACATTCAAAACTGTCTACGAACATACTCACGCGACTACACTTTCTCCTTCGATGCTTTCACTATTAAGAGACTTTCTTTATAACCCGGTTATTATCATTCATAAGACCGGTAAAATGCTTTTTTTTTGATATACCTAGATTTGGTGGAATTAAAAAATCCTGTGTCAAGCCTAGCCAAAACTTTTGGTATATTGAGAAGCATCGAAACATCGAATTTTACTGAATAAATTTATCAGCGTGTTGTTTAGAACTGATTTATCAAATCTAAATCCTTTTCTAGTACCACAAAACGGTTAAACAACAAATTACCTCTCGGGACAGATTTCTTTAAGAGGGGTAGGTACTGTAACTAGACCAGCAATTTTCGAAATTTTAAAATGACTATTGTTACCCTTTGACTATTTGTCATGACTTGACTTTATGACTTTGACGTCTTTAATTTGTCGCATACAAACTATTACCGAGCCGTTAACCGGTATGTTTTCGGAACATATTAAATAAATAAATTTTTTCATATTTATGAATACAATCTCTCATGTGCAAATTATATTTTTAACATATTTGACTTGAAAACGAGATGATATATGTTATTATTAAGTTGACTTATCAAAAACTACTCGCTAACTATCACGTTTTCACGACTCGGACTCTAAAGCAATTTGATGCAAAACGACATTCCGGAAAGCTTTTTAGTTTTGCCCGAGAGAGAATAACTGAAATACCCTCGCAAAATTTTGAACACCGCACACAACGCGTACCGACTCGAAAATAATTAAATTACATTTAATAATCACTTTTATTAAAGTAAAAAATATTTAGGATAAAATTAGATTATCATGTATTCAAGAAGCGTTTATACATAACGCGGAAGTCCAGTTAAGGTTTTATATTTCGAGGACAAAGTGTTATCAGTGTACACAAATACAAATAATAAACATTTTTAATAAATGTTTATAAAAGAAGTTTATAAAATAAACATCGAGTAAAGGATACTTCATATTAACAATGAAAAAAATCATCTGAATGCAACGCGCAACATTCTGTGATTAAGAACCTATTCATTAACTAGTCCAAACGAGTCCCGAACCATTAATTAACAAAAATTACACGTTTGGTCCCTGTGGAAATATTTTCAATATTAACCCTAAACTATTATTTACTTGTCACAAATTTTTATATGTTTGGACTATAAATAGAAAATGGGTTAGGGTTCATGCATTATTTTACTAGCCTCCCTCACACACACTTCTCTCTAACTTTTCAGGCGCCGTCACCGGATCCGGCCAAACTTCCGGCCACCCATCTCCGGCCTCCCACCGACGCCATACACCACCACTTCACTCCGATCTACCCGATCTACACCACCCTCTCATCGTCATCATCTCCAGCCGCCGCTCCCCATGGCTGCCACCACCAACAACATCATCACCATCCACACCACACCACCAACGCCACTTCCACCGCCACCCTTACGCCACCTTCACCATGCCATCACCCCACCACAGCCGCTACACACCATCACCATCTCCCAGCCGCCACCTAAGGGTGCGTTGGGTTTGATAAAAGCACCAAAAAGGGTGCGTGTGGTTTTGATAAACACACCAAAAGGGTGCGTTTGACTTTCATTAGCTTTAGGGTGCGTTGGTTTGACAGTAGCACCATCAAGGGTGCGTTTGGTTGTTCATACCACCCCAAGGGCGCGTTTGGTCTTCTTATCACACAAAGGGGTGCGTTCGGTTTGATTATAACAGCACAGAGGGTGTAGTATTTAGATCTAGTATGGTTTTATTAACACTACAAAAAAGGGTGCATTTGGGTTTTCAGCACAAGGGTACGTTTGGTTTAGTCGTAACAGAATAAGGGTGCGTTTGGTTGTCGATTAAGCACTAAAGGGTGCGTTTGGTTTTCTGTTATGCACCAAAGGGTGCGTTTGGTTTAGTCGAAACAGCACAAGGGTGCGTTTGGTTGTCGATTAAGCACTAAAGGGTGCGTTTGGTTTTCTGTTATGCACCAAAGGGTGCGTTTGGTTTAAGAAAAATAGCATAAGGGTGCGTTTGGTTGGCTGTTTAACACCTTAAGGGTAGAGCTGGGTGAGCAGTTTTCGCACTAAGGGTGCGTTTGGTTGTGCAAAAAAGTATAGAGTGGTGTGTGTTTGGGTGACAGGAAAACGTATGAAGGTGTAGGTTTGTGGAGAGAACGAAATGTATAAGGTGCATTTGGGGCTAACAGCAACTATTAGGGCGTTTGGTTTATATAAATAAACTAATAAATGCATCGTAAGATTTTATAAATTATAAAACGGATCAAATGGTGGTAATGGTTAAATAAATATACTAATTATTATTTGTGTGTTTACAACACATGAGATGTGTTTAGTTTTACTTATTTATATTATCTATCTAGTCTCGTTTAGCTATATATTAAAACACGAGGGTATTTGCAATGCGGATTTGAATAAAGTGGAAAACGTTGAGTTTTGTAAAAATAGGAAACGTTGTATAAACGAATAGTTCATGCCGAAATTTATAAAAAGTTCTATACTTAATAAATTTCAATATAATTTCTATTATCTTAGAAAAACCGATAAAAGACGAAGTTATATTGTCTTAAGATTGTTTAATTTATAATTATACAATAACCAGATAAACAAACGAAAACTATACTTTTACAAATGGGATAACTATTTTAGCTAAAACCGTCAAGAAAACGAAACACTAAATTATAAAATATTATTTTATAATTCCCGGCTAATAGACAATGTAATAACTTTTGTAAAAGCTTTAAGAATGTCATTTATCTAATTTGTAACATTAAAACGTGTGTTTACTTTTATGCCAGAACTCTTTATTAATCTAATTGGTGATTTCCGAACACGTGTCGAATTATGTGGTTTTAATTAGCTTCTCACGTTTCTTATATAATACTTGCAAGGTATTATATACTTTTATTTTATTTTCATATATAATACATGTCGCGTATTATATACACTTTGTATTATTCTTTTGGTTGTTTGTCTTTGTTATATAATTCACGGTATGAGTTATATAATTGTTTATTTTTTATATATGTAATATATACGGAATATATTACATACTTTGCGTTTACTTTTCGATTTATTTTGTTTAACCAACCACCGAACTATTACAACTTGAAATCTAAATCTTTATCAACGTGTCGCGTTGATGTAATCATCCATTGAAAAACCCAAATACATTATCCTAGGTTAGTGGGTCATAGTCGTTAGGATAAACCGCAACTCCTTGGTCGAGTCGTTTTGGTTTCCGTTTGTGTTGTGCTATGTGTACATTTCTGCCAATCATTCTACAACATCGAGGTAAGTTTATAGCCCCATGTTTTACTCGTTTACATATATTTTTGGGGTGAGAACATGCTTGTTTGCAAATGCATTTACATGGTTGATTACAAATTGGTTTACACACTCATTTACATAGCTCGCTATGGGATAAATTACTTGACTTCATTTTTTGTCACAAATACATACTTTATTTTTGAAATGATTACGGATTAGCTTAAGCGGATTGAACGGATAACTACAAGTAAATGCCCGGGTGTTCTTGGATCCGGGTGTTCTTGGAGGAGACACCTGCGAGGGGTACATATTCATTACTGCCTGGGTGTTCTTGGAGGGGACACCTGCGATGGGTACATATGGTTTTCATTACTGCCCGGGTGTTCTTGGAGGGGACACCTACGATGGGTACATAGTGCATCGGTTTCATGAACTTAGAGTAATCATAATCACTTATCGGGCAATACATACTTAAAACATTTTGTGATAGTTTTAATTATCATGCATACTGTGAAGTCCCAAATAAACAGATCTTCTAGCTTGTTAAAGTTTAGTTAATTTGGATAAATACAAACTAACTATATAAGAAACTATAATTGTGAATACTACAAGTTATGAGGAATCTAACTTGCAATACTAAGAAGAACAATGAATACTAAACTTGAATATATTGATTGCAAATATTCTGTCAAGGTTTACAGAATAACTAACTATGAGATATGTATTTTCTATGAAGATTCATATGTCTATTATGTCGTACGGGTTACCTTTTATACATTAAGGAAAAACCCTATCTAGGCTTACAAACCGTGTGAAGTGATCATGCATATCATTCCTAGATCTATCTCATGCTTATCACATAAGATCAAAACTAAACTATATAATTAACTAACAAATAGTACTAATAAATAACTAGCGTACTAAAACTGATTCTATCATTTTGTACTGGTAGTACTAAACTATAACTAACAGTAATAAATATTACAATAGCTCAGTACTAACGGGGACTTAGTTTGTATTCTTCTCATCTTCCAGTAGCAGTATCAATCTTGACCAGCAGTAGTAAAGTAGTTCTGGCAGTAGTAACTTAAAATTACAACATCCTCCCTAAACTTGATATTTACTTGTCAATCATCAAGTTTCTTCAGTTTAAGCTTCTGGGTCATTAGGAGGATGTATTCAAACATTTTACTACTCTTCAAGCATTGATTTGATGAACTTGATAAGCTTAAATGCCATATTACTTTCTTCTTCAGCTTATAACTGCAAGTTCAGCATCTTCTCTAATAATTCTTGACCAATGGGTACTTTTTCTCTACCAGCATATGAATCTCTATAGGTGTACCATCTATAAACAGAGTGTGAACTCCATAATTTTCATGTAATTTCCATTTCAGCAATTGCATAACATTGGCTTTGTCCTGTCATTGCTTTATCTTGTCATTTCTTTGTCTTATCATTGCTTTGTCTTGTCATTGCTTTGTCTTATCATTGCTTTGTCTTGTCATTGCTTTGTCTTGTCATTTCTTTGTCTTGTCATTTCTTTATCTTATCATTGCTTTGTCTTGTCATTTCTTTGTCTTGTCATTGCTTTGTCTTGTCATTTCTTTGTCTTGTCATATCTCCTCCCATGTTTGGATGCATCCTCCTTATCTAAATCATCGTCTGAAGATTCAAACTGTCTGTATTTCCTCCTTCTTGGTTGTGAGTTGCTTGACTTCCTTTGTCTTTCTAATCTCTTGATTCATTTCATTAGTCTGAGTATCTCCACAGCTTGAGCATCCTTCTCTTTCTCTAAGTCAAGCACCTGTTTTGACAATTTTGTACACAGAGTCATCAATTCATGTAGTTTCAGTCTACCCTCGTCACTTCCAGGTGTGTAACCTCCTAGGAGAGGTGAATCATGGGGTGTGACTGGTACATTAGCCGTCAATTCAAACTGATGTTCCATCCTGCCCTCCCCACTTCCAGATGTGTAACCTTCTGAGAGAGGTGGTTCATTGGGCTTTTCAAGCACTCTCTCAGACCTAGTCTGAGCAGGAGCACCCCCATGGTGTCTTGGCGCCTGGGACTGCCACCTGTATCCATTCCCTAAAGAATGTCAACATTAGGCATTGTCGTGGTCTGGGTCCTAATTATGTTATCATTGTCATGTGTTACATCTAAGCTAGCAGCAGTAGTGATAGCCCTTTCCACAATGTCACCCCCTCCTTATGGACAGCCTCATCTGCTCCAAGGTCTTGAGGTACACTAGTTTGAGGTAACTTAGTGTCCTTTATGGTTTTCCTACGTGTTTGAGTCTTTCTTTTTCTTTGATATGTAGTTGGAGATAGGAGTAGTTTCTCAATGTGAGCTTCAGTTTGAGGTTCACGAAAAATTTGGTTGTGAGGTAGAGGGTGTGGGTCACCCTCAGGTGCTTGGTTATGCACCAACAGTATCAACGGTAGCAAGCATTACTAATATTAGCCTGGCAGTATTAATATTAGTCTAACAATATAGTCTAACAGTATTAACTTGTTCTCCAATAACTATGCAATAACATGCCGCTATTCATCACAAGCACACTAGAAATAACTAGATAGACATGTAAGAATTCATGAGGATCCATATCTATTCATAGCCCATGAATAAAAGTTAAGAACTATTAACCAAACCAACATACCAGTTGTAATCCATTCCAACTTCAATCCAAATAGTACTTGTGTATACTCCACTGCACTTGAACACCATTAACTTCCCCTGAGATCATGCAGCTACAGATTAAGCATACAAATGCTTGCCACCAGAAAATTAAGACTACTCACATCAAAAGCTTTAGTGAGCAAATCAGCTACATTATTATCAGTGTGTATCTTGACCATCTCTATCAATCTCTTCTCATAGGAGTCTCTAATGAAATGATGCTAAATCTCGATATGCTTTGTTTTAGAATGGTAGACAGGATTCTTAACAACATACATGGCACTCTCATTGTCAACATGAATCTTTGTCTGCATAAAATTGTATCCATAATCCAACATCTGATTTTGGATCCAAAGCACTTGACCACAGTAGTGAGAAGCAGCAATATATTCAGCTTCAGTAGTTGAATTAGCCACAATAGTCCGCTTTTTACATTGCCAAGAGATTAACCTTGAACTAAGAAATTGATAACCTCTTGTTGTGGATTTCCTGTCCAAACTGGCACCTGCATAGTCACTATCGGAAAAAGCTTCCAATATAAAAGGAGTGTCCTTAGGATACCAAAGGCCCAAATTGGGTCGACCCTTTAGGTATCTAAAGATCCTTTTTACTGCATTTAAGTGGGAAACTTTTGGTTGAACTTGAAATCTTGAGCATGCACAAACTAAGAACATAATATCTGGTCTGGAGGATGTAAGGTACATCAATGACCTAATCATTGACCTGTATAAATGGACATCAACATCCTCACCATCTTCATCTTTGATTAAAGCCTTGTTGGTTTCCATAGGAGTACTGGTTGTCCTTATACTAGAAAAGCCAAATTTCTTCAAGATTTCACCAACATACTTGTCCTGACTAATAAAGATTCCATCCTCTTTTTGTTTAACTTGTAAACCCAAGAAGAAAGTGAGTTCTCCCATTGAACTCATCTGGAACCTTTTATGCATTATTTGCTCAAACTCTGTACACAAAGACTTTTTAGTGGAACCAAAGATGATGTCATCTACATATACTTGTACCAGTAGAATATCATCCTTGACTCTTTTTATGAACAAAGTCTTATCAATTTGACCTCTGTAGAATCCATTATCCAGCAGATAGGTAGAGAGAGTCTCATACCAAGCTCTAGGAGCTTGGTGTAGACCATATAAGGCTTTCTCCACTTTGTAAACTTTGTCTGGAAATTCTGGATCCACAAAACCTAGAGGTTGGCTAACATATACCTCCTCATCAATAATACCATAAAGAAATGCACTTTTAACATCCATCTGATACACAACAAAATTCATGAATGAGGCATAGGCCAAAAATAACCTGATTGCTTCAATCATGGCAACAGGAGCAAACACCTCATCATAATTAATGCCTTCTTCTTGTTTGTATTTTTGTGCTACCAGCCTGGATTTGTTTCTGACTACTATACCCCTTTCATCTTTCTTATTTCTATACACCCACTTTGTACCAATAGCCTTTTTGTCATAAGGTAGGTTAACTAGTGTCCAAACCTTCTGGATCTTGAACTGAAGCAGCTCTTCTTGCATTGCTTCAACCCAGCTTTCATCATCAAGGGCTTGAGCTATCTTTGTGGGTTCCTACTGAGAGAGGAAACATGCAAATAAGCAGTTCTGGAAATCTTTGTGATTTGTCCTTTTCTGTTTTTGGATGTAGCTTATCATAGCATGTTCTTTAGAATTCTTCTTTGACATGCCCCATAGTTTGTACTGCTGACTTTGGATCTCCAATTATTTGATCTTTAGGATGAATATAGTGTATTCTAGTTGTGGGAATAGGACTGACAACAGTTGAAGGTTCCATGTTGTTGAAATCAGCCTCTGTACCCATAACTTGATCAGCAAAAGGAGAATTGTAAGTGTCCAAATCTTCATTATCAAAAGCACTGCCAAAAATGGCAGTATTTTGAACTTCAGTAGTATCCTCCAAATTAGGCATGAGAGGATCATCTGGAAGATCATTAACATTAAGAGGAAAAGATCCACCAAGAGAAACAGATGATGGTCCAGCATCATTAGAAGTTCTTGGTGTACTAGCAGCATTAACTAGTGTGCTAACAGTATTAAAACTGTTAGTACTGCTGGCTTTAGTAGCCTTCCCTTGAAGAAGCTCCCTGTTGCTTTGTGCTTCAAACTCTTTTCTAACAGTATCTGATTGCTCTGAAGCCTCCTTCTCTTGATCCATCATCTTATCAAGAACATTCTTCAAGGCTTGTTCATTCTCACTTGCTGGTTTTTGTACAGGAGTTTCACTAGTAGCATCATCAGCTGTATCATTTTTATACGTTTCATCTAAGCTCTTGTAGCTTGAAGAGATAGAAGACATAAGGGAACACATTAATCATTGTTGAGTAGACTTTTTCTTTTCTTAGATGTCTAGCATCTTCACTTTCTTCAAAACTGTAATCACCATTAGATCTTGTGGACTGCGTTGTTTTAGTTGGATTCCCTGTGTAACTGGTTGATAGGTTCATAGAAATTTGTTTAAGGAATCATTATTCAAAAAGCCAGTTAGGTCCTTGTCCTGCAATATTTGGTTTTTTTCAAGAAGTTTACATGTAGATTTCTCTTCCAACTTTTTTGGTTGAGGAATTAAATACCTGAAAGCTTTTGCTATTTCAGAGTACGCCACTAAAAATCCTTCTTCAGCTTCCATCAAATTTTCTAAAGGGTCTAGGTTATTTAGAATAGTAACTGACAACCAAAAGGTCTATGAAATACTTATGCTAGTGCGCTCTACCAATTATAAGTTCATAGGGTGTCTTGTTATGAGGCTTGGTCACTAAAACCCTATTTAGAACATAATAAGCAGTATTAACTGCTTCAGCTTAAAATACAGTAGGTAGAAGTGAGTCTGTTAACATAGTCCTAGCAGCCTCAATCAGAGTCCTGTTCTTTCTCTCAGCAACTCCATTTTGTTGTGGAGTTCTGGCAACACTAAATTCCCTTTTTATCCTTGTGAAGATCGTTATTAAGACTCATCTAGGATATAATAACAATGATTGATAAATTGCACAGCCGAATAATAAACATAAATCAAAGTTATTTTCAAGGTTTTTCTTTATTTCATATGTTTCCACCTTTCCCCCAACTCTATAACTTGGGGATACTAACTAACTATTAATCTATACTAACTAACTAAACGTGTACACGCGCTTTTTTCTAGACTCTCATTGGGAGAGTTCTATGTTTCTAGGATACAGTAAACCTATGTCTATGATCTCTTTATATAGGGAGAGATCAAGACTTACAAAGGAAGTAAATCAATAAGATAAAGAAACTAATTAAAATACTTTCCTAATCTTTATCTTGTAAATCTTTGACCAAATCTTCATAATTCTCCACCAGCTTGTAAAATTCTGATCCTGACGATTTAGTCCTTATGTTTCATTCTGTTGCTCTTTTGTCTCATTAAATTTGTAAACCCAACAATCTTCCCCTATTTGATGATGACAAAACAAACAAATTCTTGCACGAACTTCCCCTGAAGTTGAGATCATGGATCTCCCTGAATGAAACAAACTTCCTTGTAAACTGCTTCCCCTTAACTTATGATCATGCCACCACACACAATAAGCTGCAAATCTTGATCTTCTTCCCCTTTTTGTAATCATCGAATAGAGGTCTTCTGAAGATATGCAACTTGGATCATAAAAACTACAAACCATATATCACACTACCAATCTAGCCTTCCAATACTCAAATTGCCCACCATTACGCACAATAAGAAATGAATTTGAGCAATAGAAATATAAACTAGCAGTAGTAATAAAGATCAACAGTAGTAACGAAACACTTCACTTTAAGTGGTGCATGAACATATCATGATGATTAAACATTTTGTCAATAAGCTTCCCCTGAAACCTATATGTTAACCATATCTTGAACCTTCAATTCTGTAGGCTTTATGTAATGATTACTGATGAAGAAAACTAAGTATTACCAATTTGATGCTGAAGTAGAACAACCCAAACTTGTGTCTTATATCTTGTACTATCCACGTGACTCCAAACTCATACCAAGACCAAAATATAAGTAGACCGCAATCTCTTGACAAAATCCTCATCTTCTGTGAGACACATAACCAAAGTGATAGCAAATGTACGCATTGAGCACCATAAGAGAAATCGCACACCTTTGCTAGATTCGTCAAGTCTTCGTCACATCGTTTCTAAGTACAAATAAGTTATCTCCAAATGTTGTAAGCCATTTGAGATATGATAAGAACACAAATCCAAATAATTCCACTTCAACTCCAAATAAGTGATAGTTAACCTTCTTTGTAATTAATTAATCTAAGAACTACGAGCCTTTAAACTTTTGTGAACATTAAAACCAAAACCAAGATCCAAAAACTAAACAGTAACAACCAAAAACAAACTTCAAACTTTCTTCCTATGTGTGTCATCAATAACCAAAATTTCCCTTTGTTACCCGATATCGAACCAAACTAGCAGTATAAACATCTTTTCTCGGACGACACTAGCAGTTTTAAAATCTTCTCGGACAAAGAAAGCAGTATTAACATACTTGAACAACTTTAAAACCCTCGAACAGTACTAACCTTTGACCTTTCACGCCCAAGTAGTACTAATGCTCTTCGTCCAAGCTGTATCATGACTTTGAACCCTTCTTTGTGCCTAAACAGTTGTAATAAAGCCCAAAGCAGTATAAATAACAAACAATAAAACTAATGCTTCCAGTACGTATACCTTTTATCATTCTTCTTCGAACACTTTTGTTTGTTAACCATATTAATACTGTTTTAACACCTTAACAATACTAATATACACGAAGTAAAACCATATACATGGCTAGTGTATTAATTTTCCTTTTCTTCCTCAAGTACCGCCCAAAAAAATTAAAACAAACCCACGAGTTTCTTTAACAATCTGTGGTCTATATTTTGATTACACAAGCCCATTTACCACATTTTAGTTTACCATACCACAATTGGCCTGTTATCATTTGAATGAGATGGCCCATGTGTTTGTTATCAACATCCTAGTATTAATAACATATAGCAGACATGTGCCCTAATTATTCTCACACATTCAAACGCCTACATCAATTCTTTTTCTCCCAAATCTTCCTAAACAACAATCAACCATATCACTCATCCTCAAAATAAACACCTCATCCTATCTTCTTATCTCTTCCAACATATACAAAAAAAACGATCTTGCATATACCCATAAAAACGAACCCTTACACTTTAATAACATATCTCAAATCTCAAACACAAAACCAATACGAGCCACAAACAGATCCACTCTTGAATCAACATCACAAACGTTTATGTTTTTGCTTTTTGACACTCGGCTAAGAACCACACACAATCATATGAACCCACTTGATTTGACCTTTTCGGCTTCAAGATCTCTTAAAGAGGCCTCGGGTACGTATATATGCTTTTTGTTATCTGTGTTAATATTAACTCGAAACGAAGATAGGGTATAACATTTTTGTTATCCTTCTGTCTTGATTGATTTCGTATATTCAAAAAGGAACTCAGCTTCTAATAGATCGATGATGTTTCTTTATCGCGTGTTTTTGATCTTGTGTGATCAAATCTGTGATGTAAAACACGAGTGACAAAAACTGAGATCTTCTTGTTGTTTTTGATTTTCTTGGTCGGTTTCGAGTATTGATTGTGTTCTGGAGATGGTTATAGCAGTGAGATGATGATGGTGTATGGGTTAGGTTTAGTTTGGATTTGTTGTTGTTGAAGGTTGTTGTTGATATGTTGTTACAGATTTATTTGATGCTTTGGTGGTGGTTATGTCATCATGTTAAACACAACTAGGGCTGACTCGGTTTGAAACCAAATTGACTCGTTTTCTTTCACCTTTATATTCGAAAACCAACAGTTAAAACTTTTATGCCTGCTGTAGTAAGTCATGAGTTACTAAAACAGCAGACCTGCTATTGAGATCTTCTATCTTTCAGCAGGGGGGGGGGGGGGAGGGAAAAACCCCCCCCCTAAAGAAATGTATAAAGAAATTGTTGTAGTGCTATCGCTTCTTTTTGATGTCATTCATAAACTTGTCAGACAATGCTGCTTTGAACATCTTGAAATCGTATAGTACTACATTCCTTGAATCTTGTAACATTTAATAAATAGCCAGTAACCAATAAAAACGATAAGCAAGTAAAACTTTATCTACTTTGTCTGCTTTATCGAATTAAGGTTTGTACAAAACCCTAATTTCACTCAATTTGATCATGAGCAGATTACCAAAAACACTAAAACCTTGTAGATCCTAGATATCACGAGCCACGAGGCTCTGATACCAATTATGGAAACCATATGATCGTTTAAGCTCAGTTTGTTTAGAACTTTAATCTAGGATGAACAATAACAAAGAACAATAGAATGCATAGCGGAATAAACATTAAGAACATTCTTTATTATTGCCTAACAAGGTTTCATCATCATCTTCTATGATACAATGACTACTGCAAGCCCCAATCTTACTTGATCAATAAGTTTGTTAAATCTAAAGAGCAAGTAAAATCTCCTAGGAAAACAACTGTTAAACAAGGTAATCAAAATAGGCTAAACATACATAGGCCTAGAGGAAACCAGAGAAACTGGAATAATATGACGTCTCAAAGGTTAGGAAGTAATTTTGAGATGTTTAACAAAGCTGGTTATGCATGTGGAAGTTTTGATCACCTGCAATATGATTGTGATTACCATTAGAGACAGTTTAATAATAAAAAGATGGTAAAAATAGTGTGGAACTATACTTAAAGGGTTAATCACTAGAATTTTTCTAGAATGACTCACCCTAGTCCTAAAAGGAACATGGTTCCAAAAGCAGTATTAATGAGGTTAGGCTTAGTATCACTTACTACTGCTAGACCAGTTAATACTGCTCAACCCAGAACAATACTGAATAGTAAAAGACCAATAACAAATGTTTTTAATAAAGCACATTCAACTATTAGAAGGCCCATTAACAACAAAACAGCAACTAAAAATAGTAATTTTAATAAGAGGGTTAATATTGTTAGTGGTAAGAATGTTAATACTGCTAGGCCAAAAGCAGCAGTTAATAATGCTAAGCCAAAAGCAGTACTTAATGTTGTTAAGGGAAACCAGGTTAATACTGTTAAGGCCTCAGCTTGTTGGGTTTAACAACCAAATACTAAAGTAATAGACCATGTTTCTAAACACAACAGTGCATCAACCATCTTAAAAAGGTTTGATTATATTAATGTACAAGGTAGATCCAAGTCAGTGATGGCTTGGGTCCCCAAAAGAGACTGCTTTTCTTACCACATGTGTAAGGCAATCTACAAATAGATTTATAGGATTAAGGAGTGATTGACAGTGGATGCTCAAGGCACATGATAGGGAACATGTCCTATCTTATTGACTTTGAAGAAATTGATGGAGGATATGTTGCCTTTGGAGGTAACCCCAAAGGAGGGAAAATCA
>BQNB010160117.1:12500-14835 GCA_026074375.1 Tanacetum coccineum | reverse complement strand
AATGGTTTGTGGTGGTTTTAAAAGTATGAAAAGCATGCTAAACATGGGAGTAAAACTGGCTTAAATGTGTGTGAATAAGGTTAGAAAATAGTTGGAAATATGTCACTATTTATAAGCAATAAGGAGGAGCGTCTGACAAGGTGATGGTCCTATATATATCGGGGGTCGTCCTATAAATCAAAGGACCATCCACTTTTCTCAAGACACTCTTTTTTTATCTTTTTATGAGGAAATGTTTTTCTAGTTTAGGTTCTATCTAATTGAGGGGAAACCATATTTTGAATATTTATCTAAATAAAACATTTCTTAATATTACAAAGATACTTTTTCTAGTTTATTTTTGTAAAAATTATGTTGTTACATTCTGTAAAAATGTAAAGTTCCAAGACAAAAAAATTATTTCCTTGATCGTAAATTAAGTTTACGTCAAGTGGAAACTTACGTCTAAATAAAAAATGTTTACGTCAACTTTTACATAGTGACTCCGAAATATTATTCAAACATTTTCTATAGTATGTTAAATGGTTCGATCATAATGCAATATAACAAACATATTCAAACCTGTGTTGAAGCATACTTGAGACGTCGAGAGAAGTTAATGAATGTATATGCTGATGATTCGTAATAGACTATATCAAACACATCATAAACACGAAAATATAAGAAATTCTAGAGAGAGAAAGAGAAAGAAAGAAAAATGGAAGATTACATAGAAGAAATGAGTAACCAACACCCTCCTAACAAGCCAGGAGGGTGGTGTTTATACCCTAAGAGGGTATTGAGCCACTTGGGCTTTCTTTGGGTCGTGTCTAACACAAGTGGGTTAATTCTTGTAAACTACGTTTTCCTATACAAGGCCCTAGAATATTTAATGACCATCACTTTACTAAAAACGAGGCTAACAATCTCCCCCTAAGGGGTGGTCATTGCACTTATGGCTTCACTTCTTGTGACGTCTTGAATCTTAGAGCCTTGTGTTCTTGGGAATTTGATGACATAAATAACGTCACTTTTATAGCATCATTTATCCCATGTAAATAACCCATTTTGTATAATTATTGTAAAGAATTGTTACTTAATCGTTTGGATTTAAGAATTGCACTAATTATGGAGTACTTGGTGAAGATTAGCTAAAAGGCACGCATTTTGAAGCTTAAACGAAGATATTTTGAAGATTATTGTTCTGACATCCAATACGCCGTATCCATCAAGGAAGATACGGTTGTGCCTGCACTTCACAAAAGACCACGAAGGAATGAAGATCAATACACCGTATCCAGAGAAGACCTATACGCCGTATTCAAGATATAGAATGTGAATATTCTGAAAGATATCAAATGTGGTCCTTACTCCAAGAAATCCCCGATACGCCGTATTGACCTCAGTCAATACGCTATATCGACCATATTCCAGACCCTATAAATAGAAAACTCAAAAATGAGTTTTAAGTGTGCTAAATCATATTCTCGATATCTAAACCACAAAAGTCGATTTTCAGATGAGAAAAAGAGCAGAAGAGGTCGAGCAACGCAATTAATTACATAAGAGACAACGTTTCATTTCGATTACTCTTGTAATCGTTCAGTTTTTTATATCATTCGTTAACTCGGTTAGTTTACCTTGGCTAAATCATTACTCTTGTATTAATTATGACGTTTGAAGGCTAATACCTTCGAGTATTAGCCATTATTATGAAGATCTAAATGTTTGGTTTGTTTATCTCGATTGCTTAATTTATCGTTGAATGCTTGTTTATGTTTATGAGTTTATACTTGTTTACGTGCTTTTGTATGCGACCTATCTTCTTCGTTTAGTTTCGTAAGTTTATATTTTTCACTTCGTTCTTAATTTTGATCTCGTGTATTGATGTTTAAACAAAAATAAATATGTTACGATGATCTACAAAGGACCGCGATTCTAATGGTATTAGTTAGAAGACCCGTGAACAACGAAGTCGAAACACGAAAAACCCGAAACACGACGAAACTTAATCGTTTAAGCTTAAATCTTTCAGTAAACTGCTGTCTATTAAAGCCAACCGCTGCGATACAAAGTTAAGCAAACCGTTGTCCTTATGAAAAACACTAAACCGTTGCCTAATTCTAGCAAACCGCTGCCTTGGAAAAAAATAGCAAGAGTTTTGTTTAGATTAACCAAGAAAAGTAGTAAACCGCTGCAACATGTAAAACCGCTATGGCAAAAGGCCAAACCGCTATAGGGGCAAAATACCAAACCGCTGTGTACTTTTGGTTTTTGTCTTGGTGCCTAAAACACAAAATGTCCTTTTCATTTCAGCTAAAAACAAGGATCTGTGTCACCTTTGTCTAGTCCTTGA
>BQNB010160117.1:0-2500 GCA_026074375.1 Tanacetum coccineum | reverse complement strand
CTTTGTTATAACTCGAATTTTCGAGTTCTTTATATATTTAAAATTGTCATGAAATGTACTATTTTAATAAAATATAAAATAAATTTTATTTTGGTCGAATTAAAACAGTAGGTTTTTAGGATTTTTATTTAAAAGTTTATAAACTTGTTTTTATAAGTTTTTAACTTAACTAATTTGCTACAAGTCTTCTAATTTAATTAAATACATATCTTGTATATAGATTAAGTCTTTGAATTTGTGTCCATCGTATATTGTCCAAAGTGTCCAAGAAAAATGTCCAACATGTTTATTTATTTATATAAACTATATAAATAAATAAATAAATAACAATTATTTTCTAAATAATTAGAGTTAACTACATTTTTGGTCCTTATGGTTTACCGGGTATAATGGTTTTGGTCAAATAGTTTAAAATGTAACGGATCCAGTCCATTTTTGGTCGACCCGTAACACTTTTGGTCCAATTATCGTTGACCGTTAGTTTGACTTGTTAAAAAAACCTGAAATGACTAAAATACCCTAATCTTTTGAAATAGAATGACTAATATACCCTTTCTTCATATTTTTCTTCACCTTTTATAACTTAATCTTTTTTATCAACAAACCCTATCCTAGCTTTACCCACCCCACCCACTGTGAATGTGACACCATCTCTTCCAACCTAATTACCCTATGTCCCATCTCATAAACAAATCACAATCTCACAAAACTCCTTAACTCACATATATAACCCACAAGAGCTCGAAATATAGTAGGAGGCACATGGTTTATTGATGAAATGATTGTTGCATTTTTGTTTTGTAGAGCAAAAAGGCGGATTATGTCGGATCTGACAAGATCCGGCTTGTGGTGGTCCGTGGCTGACGGGACGGGGGATTATCGGAGGTGGATGTGAGGTTAGGCGGTTGGTGTTGATGTTTGTGTTTTAAATATGTGGTGGCTGTGACGGGTCGGCGAGGGAATGTGGTGTTTGTGGTGATGTCGTGGTGGTTTGGTGGGTCGGTGGTGGTGGTGCTTTGGTGGTGATCATGTGGCAGGGGTGTGTTTTTGTGATGGTTTGTGCGATGTCGTGGTGGTTTTTGGTGTGAATGTAGGCATACGCGGCGGTTCAATGGTTGGTGATTTGGTGGTGGTGTCATGTGGCAGGGGTGATGTTGTGACTGGTTTGGAGTTTGTTTGGATAATGGCGGATAGGTATGGTGTTTTCTAGGTGAAGAAGACAATGTTTGAAAAAGTACAGAGAGATAAGAAATAAGGGGTGTTTGGGTGAATGTTGACTAAATAAAAGGGGTGACAGATGGTTAGGTGCTGTTTGTTTATTAAGAGGCTTTGAATCTGAATCTGATTCGCACATCTGAATCTGAATATTCGGTAGAAAAGTCTGAATCTGATTCCTAATCAGAATAAGTGGTTGAGAAGTCTGAATCTGAATGAAATAAAACTGTTTGTTTTGGTAAAAATATATATGTGTTAAACAATAGTTTTTACAATTTAAATATTTATTAAATAAAAAAACAAATTTTATAATAAAATCAATTTAAAGTTAAAAGTATTTAAAAAACATGCAATCTCATGTTTATTCGACAAAAATAAATGTGTTAGAACGATTAACTAAATGAGTCGCATAAGAATTAAGATGTATGAGTTCAAAACCGTACCCTTCAATTTGAACAAAATATAATTGACACATATAATCTTATACATTCTTTATATAACAAAATATATGCAATCATTCTATTTAATACTTTTAATACAAAAGATAAAAGTTAAACAAGAAAAAATAAATAAAAAAATAACAACAAAGTAGAAAATAATAAATAAAAGAAAAAAAACATTAAGAGTTGTTAAGACACCCTCTCCACATCTAGTTCAGTAAGATGTTTATGCCTCTTACTG
The DNA here is from genome assembly GCA_026074375.1 of Tanacetum coccineum. Taxonomy (NCBI): domain Eukaryota; kingdom Viridiplantae; phylum Streptophyta; class Magnoliopsida; order Asterales; family Asteraceae; genus Tanacetum; species Tanacetum coccineum. The sequence continues at coordinate 604 of BQNB010160117.1, read as the reverse complement.
CCTCTTAATGGCCAGAAAAAAATAAACGCTCTTAACAATGTTTGTCTCTTACTGCCTCTGAATGATATGAAAAAAACAAACAGTCTAAATGACCCAAATGTCTGACCGCGTCTGAATAAGTCAGATTAAGATGCTGTTAAGAGGCATTTCTTAAAAAACAAACACCACCTAAGAAGAGCAAAAACCAGTTATAAACCCATATCTTACAAAGCAATTCAATGTCTGGATCACAAGATGATATTCTACCACCACCACCACCACCATCACAAACACCTACACAACAAACTCCTCACACTGTTTCAACAATCAAACTTCCTATTCTCAAAAAGGGAGAATATGATATATGGGCCATGAAAATAGAACATTATTTGGCCCATACAGACTATCATATCTGGGAAGTTATACAAAATGGGAATGGTCCTGTATCAATCACCACAGATACACAAGGTCAAATCAAGGTTTTGAAAGAATGGTTATTTGGGTACACGATTCACACTCAGAAAGATTGTTTGGTTTCTGTTTGAATCACGCACGCAGCAGCAGCAGCAAGGAACAAGGTCTGTTGGCAATCATGTGTTACATCAGGTATATTATATACAAAGCT
>BQNB010160116.1:0-14835 GCA_026074375.1 Tanacetum coccineum | reverse complement strand
GGATGAACTAACAATCAACACGAACAATATATCTTCAAATGGTTGATCAAAGATTAAAAATGAAGGGATTTGGGTGTGTGTTTTGGTTTGGCAAAGAAGAAAGAAAAAGAGATGTATGTGTGTTTTAGTGAGAGAAAACACAAGAGAATGTAAGAATGAGAATGAAAATGAGATGAGAAGTGAAGGTTTATATCAACAAAATCACACACACACACACACACTAGTGTGTGCCGTCGGTTAGGGGACAAGGAAGGGGGACCAAAACGATCCGCCAATCAAAAGGGAGTTAGTACTAGTCCTTATCCTTGGTTTATGCAAGCTTGTCTAGGAATATTTGTTTAAATTTTGAATCCTATGCATGTATATACATGCATAGCCGGTTATAAGACCATGGGGGGGGGGGGACCAAATGGCTTCCAACTTTCTAGGAATATCATGCAAGCTTGTATTTAATTTCAAGAGATACCATGCACAAGTATAGATATAAATCAAAACACGTATCACGTAAATAACGAAACGAGTAACGGTAACACGGAAAATTACGAAATTTTAAATATTGCTTTAAAACATAAAAACGTGGCTATTGCCAAAATACTACAACGTTTGGTGTCCCGGTTCGCTCCCGGCGACGATTCTCAGATAATAACGAAATAACTTCCCGGTTAAACGGTAAAGCTAAACGAAACATTTAAAAATTCAAATTACTACACGGAAACGGCTAACTTATTGAACGGAAATTCTCGGGTTGTCACATTCTTTCCCCGTTAAAGAAGCTTTGTCCTCAAAGCTTAGGACGCAACCTCTGCGGCGGGTGCAGAGTTGGTGAAAAGGTGCGGGTATTTCTTTTGCATTTGGTCTTCACGCTCCTAGGTGAACTCAGGACCTCTCCTGGAGTTCCAGCGTACTTTGACAATCGGAATACGACTCTGCTTCAGACGCTTGACCTCACGGTCCATAATCTCGACAGGTTCTTCAATGAAATTCAATTTGTCGTCAACTTGGATCTCATCCAATGGTATAGCAAGCGGTTCATCAGCCATGCATTTCTTCAATTTCGAGACGTGAAACATACTATGAACTCTACTCAACTTCTCTGGAAGTTCTAGACGATAGGCAACGGTTCCTACTTTGGCAATGATCTTAAAAGGTCCAATATAACGAGGGTTCAGCTTTCCCCGTTTACCAAAACGTATCACTCCTTTCTAAGGAGACACTTTCAGCATGACCTTATATCCTACTTGAAACTCAAGAGGTTTTTGTCTTACATTGGCATAGCTCTTTTGACGATCACGGGCGGCTTGGATATGGCTCTTGATTTGAACTATTCTCTCGGTGGTCTCGTGGATGATCTCTAGGCCAGTGAGCTGACTGTCCCCAACTTCAGTCCAGCAGATGGGTGATCGACACTTGCGCCCATACAACGCCTCAAACGAAGCAGCCTTAATGCTGGTATGGTAACTGTTGTTATACGAAAATTTTACCAACGGTAAGTGTTTATCCCAACCTTTTCCTAACCTTAATGCTGGTATGAATGGTTCTCTCACTCTGACCATCGGTCTCTAGATGGTAGGCTGTACTCATATCCAATCGAGTACCTAATGCTTTATGTAGAGACTTCCAAAAATGTGAAGTAAATTTTCCATCGCGATCAGAGATGATCGAAACCGGTACTCCATGCTTTGAGACTACTTCCTTCAAGTATTGTCTCGTCAATTTTTCTAACGTGTCATCTTCTCTCATAGGCAAGAAATGAGCAGATTTAGTGAGACGATCAACGATTACCCAAATCGTGTCTTGCCCAGCCGCTGTCCTCGGCAGTTTAGTCACAAAGTCCATTGTTATGTTCTCCCATTTCCATTTGGATCAAGAACTAGGTGGTGAATACATGAAAGATTTAGCAAGGTTTTAGGTATGAACGTTAATCTTCCTTCTTGTTATTCTTTTTAAATCATGTAACAAATAATATGATGAATCATTAGAGATTAAAACTTCTGTAATTAATGATGTTATAATCATACTTGTGCGTTTAAGGCTTGATTAGAATCATATTGGTGTAAACGGTTAGGCTTAGATCGCGTTAATTTATGTAATAGGGTTTGGCAAATTTATGGTTGTGTTTAACTAATGAATCTCCATGATGGTAAAAGTTTTTTGAGGATTTTTCAAAGTGCCTAAATGTGTAAAGTTCAAAAGGGTCTATTTTTTAAAATTTTTAAATTCCACCTTCGATCGTATTTTGATTTTGGAAGTTAGTTAAAGAAGTCATTGCAAGTAACGTATCAACATAAAATCGGGTCAGATTTAAGTCAGAATTATAAAGGTAAAAACCCTATTTAAAATTCGAATTAAGGTTAGCCAAAACACAAAAGTCAAGTTCTATATGTCTATTAACTTCCCTGAGAAAATTAGCCTCTAATTAGTTGCCTAAGTATGGTTAGCAAGGTCAAACATTTTAGTGCGCGTTCAGATCCGAATCTGGGTACTTTTGAATTAGGAATTTATTTGGGGTACTTGTACATGTGGTATGCTTTTGGGGCAAATAAGGTAGTTAGTAAACACCTAAGTGAACATAGGTGATTTATGTGAGAATTTATTTGGTTCAATAGGTAAGGGTTGGAAGCGAGATAAGTGACACTAAAATTCTGCGTTTTCTGAGTAAATGTAGAATCACTATAAATATGAGTTACATTAAGTGGTTAAAGTGGGCCATGGTATCGGGTGCCCCTATGGAGGATAATGTAATCACCATAGAAATCCCATCATATATGATTGTTACATGGACCTTAAGCATTATGGCTTAGTTTGAGAGTTTGAGGGTGTTCGGTGGTTGAGTGGTGTTAGTTAACGCGGAAACACGTTTATATCTATTGTGTATCTTTATAGTAAGATATTTGGAAGCAGCTTATGAATCAGTGATTTCATAATCTTAGTTATTACTTTGTTTTCTTGGGATGGAAATGATGCGAAGGTCTTAAAATGATTTAATTGATGTGATTATATGGTTTAATTGATGCATGGACATTTGTGTGGCTATCATATGATATGTGCTAAATGTTTACGTGTTGTTGGATCGGAGGGTAACGTTCCTACCCATTACTGTGTGGTTCCAATTGGAGGATATTCTTACCCAATTACCGTGTGTTCTATTGTGGGTAACTTACCCATTCACTATGTGATATTTGGAGTGGCTTAGATTCGTAGACACGTTTCCATCTATAGGTTTGTTTTGCTCGTATGCATGTTAGCCAGTATAATAGCTAGCTTAACTGTCCTGCCATATTCGGTTTTATTAATCATAATAATTGCTTTAAAGTTTAAATTGTATGTCGTAAACCTATGACTCTCACCAACATTTGTTTTGACGTTTTTAAGCATCATTTTCAGGTGAGCCTCACGAGGAAAGTGAAGTTAGGAAGATTGGCTAGTGAGACCGTAGGCTTGCATGCGGAGTTTCCCTCGTTTTCATTTTATGTTTGCTTTGAATTGATTCTATGATTGTTTTAGGTTTTGGATTATTTCGTTATGTCTTTGTATTGGAATGGTCCTTTTACCTCAATACAAGACTTCTTTTTCTTGTGGTTGGTATTGTCCTGACACTTTGTGTTAAATTTCAATTTGTTAATGCATTTTAGTGTTCTCTATTGTTAACACCATTGTGTTATGATGATATCCATTCTCGTTACGCCTTGCGTTTCCGCCTTGGCGGGGTGTGACAGATTGGCATTATAGTCAGGTTATAAAGAAGTAAGTGGTTTGACCTAGACTATAACCTAGGAGTCCTTTATATAGTTGCATAATAGGATCTATATCTTTAGCTATCTAGGCATTTTGTATTTTTTGCTTTTCTTTGAGTTTTATTTCTACCTACGAGCTACTCGATATCAGAAGATTTGATAAGAGGAGCCAATTAAGGAGGATCCTCTTGAGGGACCGAAGGAGGAAGGGTAGTTGAAGAGTCGGAGAAGGAGGTTGACTCAGATCTCCTGTCGGATACTCGTAGTAGGCCTGAACCCGCGGAGTCGGGTGACTCTTGCGAAAGCAAAGTTAAACCCAAGCGAGGCCCAGTATAAGTTTATTCCATCTTTTACATCGACACGTTGCTATCGATGATTTTCTATTGGATATTGCGTATTTTTGGGCGCTTTGAGGCCTTTATTTTCATTCTGCCGTTTTCGATTTTATCTTTATATTAGTAAATATTGATTTGATGGAGCATCATTTCTGTGTTATATTTGAAGTCGTTTAAGATGTGCAATGCGGTAAATTGTGCATATATGTGTGTTATCATGAGATGTATATCTTGAAGTAAGTACACGTGTGAAAGGAAGCAATATAATTATAGGTAGCCAGCATAATTATAAAGGCATCACACACATAGACTTGTGACCATGATTGCAGTGATCGGTGTTTGTTTGTAATGTGGTAGTGTAAGATGTTGTGATATGTGCGTTCATGATAAGGATAGTTGTATAGATAGGGGATTCTTCTCTTAACTAGTATGCGATATTATTGGGCTTAGTTGCGTAGTCAGCAAGTTCCTTTCTGCCTAACAATTACGAATATATTGGATACCTCTTATTTCTACTATTGTGATTATTGGGTTGTTCGTTTAGAATATTAAGCTCTCATTTTAGCATTCCTTGTTCGTACCATGTTTGAACGGATGTTCTATCATTCCCATTCAACACCTTGATATGTATTGGTTGTTCGGATCTGCTGCTTTTGGCTATTGGTACGTTTTATTGGTTCCTTTCTGGCGTTGATTACTCGTATGTATATCTGATTTTCTTTCGAGCGGTATTTGTTCGTAACAAGTTAGTACATGTATTTACTCCCTTCTTTATATATCCTTTGGTTTTTGTATCATGTCGTTATATACTAGTATTGATGCTCCTCTATTCCTCTTGATTATTAGTATGGATGTGTCCCTACGTTCTTCATTGGGTACATAATGTCCTCGCATGAATTTCACTTGTACGTGTTCGTTTCACTGTTATTTTGACTATATGGTTCCTTGTACTTTCCTTTTCCGCTTTCAAACAACAATCCCTTTTGGTATTACGATGTCATTTGTTTGAGTAATATATTTTATATTGATGTCGAGTTATGAATATCCTTTTGAAGTATATCTTTGATGGTTGTGGGGAAAACTATTCTTGAAATGATTGAATTAATACGTTGTGGATATGCGCTTTATATTGACTGGCTCTTTATTATTATGAAAACAATGTGATATGGTGAGTGTCAATATGTTTAAAGATAATCTTAACATTTTTATATTTTGTTTTTGATAAATTTTATTTTATAAAAAGTATGTTTAAAATGATTTATATGGGTAAAATGCGATACACTTTTAAATAACTGTCTTAGAAATTTCTTTTTTATGAAAACCATGTTTAAAATAAATCTTACAAAAATTATTTTTAAAGTGATATCTTTATTTAAAAAGATTTATCTATATATATATATATTTAATGTGATTTTATTATTTTGAAATATTTTTATAAAGACGTGTTTAGTTGGTTCTATCAGATAAAATTTATTATTGGAATAGGAATTCTACTTTTCTCATTTATCAATCTTGATACGTATCGTTAACTCGATATGTGATCCTTTTGTCATGGTACATTTTGTTGATTTGTTCATTTGCGTTTCCTATCGGTATAGATATTCTATCCTTTCTTGTAAGGATTCTTATGGCACTTGATCTGCATTTATGTGCATCTGTTAAATCCCTTATATGTTCTAGCCTTTGATTCGATACTCATTTGCTACCCTATTTGATAGTTCTTAACCATTTGAATTCATTCGTTATACGATTTACTTGGCCAAGTCACTCTCCATGGGAAGCACCTGTATTGTTCGTTAAGAAGGATAATTCATTTCGAATATGCATAGACTACCGAGAGTTCAACAAGCTAGCCGACAAGAACCGTTATCTTCTTCCTAGGATCTACGACTTATTCGATTGATATCAAGGATCGCGTTACTTCTCTAAGATAGATCTTTGACCTGGTTATCATCAGCCAAGAGTGCACGAAGAAGATATCCCAAACACTACATTTAGGACGAGAGATGGATACTTTAAGATTTTAGTTATGCCTTTCGGGTTAACTAATGCAACGACGGTTTCATAGACTTAATGAACCGGGTGTGCAAGCCATATCTAGATAAGTTTTCATTGTGTTCATTAATGACAGTATGATCTACTCAAAGTCTAAGGAGGATCACAAAGTTTATTTGAAGTTAAAATTGGAGTTGCAGAAGGAGGAGAAGTAGTTTGTCAAGTTTTCTAAGTGTGAATTTTAGCTACAAGGAGTACATTTCCTCGAGCATGTTGTTAATTGCAATGGTATTCATATGGACCCAAGCAAGGTTGAAGCAATAAAGAATTGGAAAAGATCCTACGACACTGTCAAAGATACGGTCATTTATAAGATTGGCAGGTTACCATCGATGTTTTCTTTCACGAATTTATTTTCAAGATTTACTAAACCCTTTACTTCATGTGAGGCAGAAGAACCAAAAGTACTAGTAGTGGCGTTGGAACAAGAGGAAGCATTCATACTTTGAAATACAAATTTGTGTATTGTACCAAAATTGTCAATGGCCTAATGGAACCGAAGAATCTATATCATTGTGATGAGTTAAAAACAAGGATTGGGATGTTGGTTTCCTAAAAATGAGAATAAAGTGATTATGTATGCCTCAGGAAATTAAAGATTTATGAGAAGAACTATACCACGCATGGTTTAGAGTTGGGTGCAATGGTCTTTACTCTTAAGATTTGGAAACATGTATTGGTGACCAGGTATGAGGAATGATATAACTACCTATGTTAGTAAGTGTTTTGGCTTGCTCGAAGGTAAAGGCTGAATATTAAGAGACCATCAGGTTTGCTTCATCATCCAAACATATTTAAGTGGAAATAAGATGAAAACCATCATGGATTTTATCACTAAGTTGTCAAGGTCAAGTGGAGTATGGAAACAATTAGTGTGTTAGTCGATAGACTGATTGAGGTCAGACCTATTTTTTCTGTTAGACGTGAAATTATCATATCAGAACGTTAGCAGAGGCTAATATATTGATGTGATAGTAGCAAGTCATGGAATGCATGTGTTGATCATCTTAGATCGTGGTGGAAGATTTACTTCGCGGTTTTGGTAGACATTGCAGAAGGTATTGGGAACATGGCTAAACATCTGTACGACTTATCATCCTCAAACGGACGGACAAAGTGAGCGTACCGTTTAGAATTGAAGGATATGTTGAGAGCGTGCGTGATTGATTTTTTTGGTGGTAGTTAGGCTACTCATCTACCCTTAACTGAGTTTTCTACAATAATAGTTATCATTTGGGTATTTGATGTGCTCTATTTGAAGCGTTGTATGAAAGGAGGTGTAGGTCACTTGTTTTTTTTTTGGGCTGAAATTGGAGAAATTCGTTCAATTGGACCAGAATTGGTACAAGAGACAACTAATAAGGTGATATTGATTAAAGAAAAGCTCAAAGCGGCTAGAGATTGCCAAAAGAGCTATGTTGGCAATATGAGTAAACATTTATAGAGTTGAAGTGGGTGATAAAGATGATGTTATAAGTGTCATCTTTGGAAAGATGTAGTCATTTTGGAAAAGAAAGACATGTAGCAACACATATGTGGGACCATTTAAGACATAATAAAAGGATCGGGTCCCCTATGGCCAGATTGATTAAGATTGTCTCAATAATTTATTATTGTATTTTGATATTTTTCAAATGTAAAGGAGTAGGTAAACGAATGCAAAATGCACGGCCTTTGGAAGAAATTAAGGTACACAAAACTCTTCATTTTGTTGAAGAACCTGTCGAGATTATCGATCGTGAGGTTAAAAGTTTGAAGCGTAGTAGGATTTTGATAGTTAAAGTCAGCTGGAACTCGAAGCGAGGTTATGAGGATTTTATGAAAACTAAGTATCCACACTTACTCATTGAGCAAGTTATAGTTGGAAGTACTAATTAAAGTTGGGTACATAGGGTTACTGGTAGACCTTAGTGCACCCTTAAATGTTCTTATGTGGTTTGGTTAAAGTTATATATTGAGCAAACCTGAAGTTGAGCCGATTCTTCAAAAACGTTGAGTTTTGTAACAACACATAACTTAATTTCAAGACAGTTCTTGTTTGATGAGTTGTGGGGATGAGTTGTGGATCAAGTTGTTACACAACTTAAGGTTTTTGACAAGTTTCCTCGAGGATGGGAGAGACTTATGTAGTTGGATGTTCTTTTCGCTTATAGCTATTATGCTGTAATTTGTACTCTCGTGTGGGTAAGCAAAAATCGTGTTAACAAGAGAAACGATTAAATTTCTGGGACAAAATTTTCCCAAACAGGAGGGGTGGAGACTGTGACACCCGTGAATTGAGTAGGTTAGTCATACCTTTAGAGTTGAATAAGTGTTTATACGTGCTATATTTGTGATCTATGTGACCTTATCTGTGTGCATGTTTATCTTTCTAAGGTGCGTGTTCATCTCGTTTTAGAATAGGTTTGAGATATTGAGGATTAATTTCCATTTTTGTTCACGTGTATTGACAATGGAAATGAGTGACGTGTTGCATGCATTGCTACGTCAATTTGTGGATAATTATGTGTTGGATTATTGTGGAAAATTGTCATATTAGAAGTGAATTAGGTTCGTGAAATTTGAGAATTATGTATGAACATACTAATATAGAAAGTATTTTTGGAAAGAAAGTTATAAATAGAAAGTTATGTATTTGGTTTTTTCCGTTAAAAAGGTTTTTACCAAGTTATTACCAAGGTTTTTTGTAGATAAATGTTAAGGTAATGTAGATAATGATATAATTAAATAAAAAAAAATAATAAAAATGTTAAGGGGGCCGATTTTAGTTAAGAAAAGAAAAAAAAAAATTATAATCACAATTTGGGCTAGACTATGACTTGTTTAGGATATAGAGAAAACCTCAAACCTAAATTTGGCCCATTCCTTTTCCCCTCTTCTTTGGTGTCGTACGATTTTCTCCCCAAAACCCTAAGAAGATAAAAAATTTCTTTGGATCAAGAACTAGGTGGTGAATTGTGAAAGATTTAGCAATGTTTTAGGTATGAACGTTAACCTTCCTTCTTGTTATTCTTTTTAAATCATGTAACAAATAATATGATGGATCATTAGGGATTAAAACTTCTGTAATTAATGATGTTATAGATCATACTAGTGCGTTTAAGGCTTGATTAGAATCATATTGGTGTAAACGGTTAGGCTTAGATCGCGTTAATTTATGAATTAGGGTTTGACAAATTTTAGGGCTGTGTTTAACTGATGATATCTCTATGATGGTAATCTGTTTTGAGGTGTTTCTAGTGCCTAAATTGTAGTTCAGAGAGTCTACTTTTCAAAAAGTCTGGCCTCGATCGATTGAGTTTTGGAAGTTAGTAAAATAGTCATTGCAAGTAACGTTATCAAACATAAATTCAGTCAGATTTTAAGTCAGAATTAGAGAGTGTAAAACCCCTATTTAAATTATAATTAAGTGTTTGCGAAAATACAAATTCAAGTTTCTATATGTCTATTAACGTACCCTGAGAAAATTAGCCTCTAATTAGTTTCCTAAGTATGGTTAGCAAGGTCAAACATTTTAGTGCGCGTTCAGATCCGAATCTGTATACTTTTGAATTAGGAATTTATTTAGGATACTTGTACACGTGGTATGCTTTTGGTGCAAATGAGGTAGTTAGTAAACACCAAGTAATAACATAGTTGAATTATGTGAGCATTTTATTTGATTCAATAGGTAAGGGTTGGAAGCGTTAGAAAAGTGACACTAAAATTCTGCGTTTTTGGGTAAAATGTAGATCACTAGAATTATGAGTAAATGAAGTAGTTAAAGTTGGGCATGGTGTCTGGGTGACCCATGGGGATAATTTATCACCATAGACTCCTAATATGATTTGTTACATGACTTAAGCATTTGGCTTAGTCTCGTGTAACACATTATATTCTATTGTGTAGCATTGTGTACGATATTTGGAAGCAGCCTTGGGCATCATGTTGAGTTTCAAAGTCCATTTTCACTTTTTTTTTTTCTTAGGATGGAAATTGATGCGAAGTCTTATAATGATTTAAAGTTGCTGGATTATATGGTTTAATTGATGTATGGACATTTGTGTTGGCTAGCATATGGATATGTGCTAAATGTTTACGTGTTTTGGATCGGAGGGTAACGTTCCTACCCATTACTGTGTGGTCCAATTGGAGGGTATCTTTCCACTACTTGTGTGTTCTAATTGGAGGGTATATTACCCAATACTGTGTGATTTTTGGTTGGCTTATTACGTGGGCACGTTTCGTCCTGATTAATTGGTTGTTTTGCTCGTATGCATGTTAGCCAGTATAATAGCTAGCTTAGCTGTCCTACCATGTTCGGTTTTATTAATCACAATAATTGGTTTAAAGTTTAAATTGTGTGTCGTAAACCTATGACTATTACCAACCTCTGTGTTGTCGTTTTTAAGCATCATTTTCAGGTGAGCCTCATGAGGAAAGTGAAGTTTGGAAGATTGGCTAGTGAGACCGTAGGCTTGCATGCGGAGTTTCCCTAGTTTTCATTTTGTGTTTGCTTTGAATTGATTCTATGATTGTTTTAGGTTTTGGATTATTTCGTTATGTCTTTGTATTGGAATGGTCCTTTTACCTCAATACAAGCCTTCTTTTTCTTGTGGTTGGTATTGTCATGACACTTTATGTCAAATTTCGATTTGTTAATGCATTTTAGTGTTCTCTATTGTTGACACCATTGTGTTGTGATGATATCCATTCTCGTTACGCCTCGCGTTTCCCCCTTGGCGGGGTGTGACATTTCTCCCCCCAAAGTATTAAAACATTTATTCAAAACGAGTAAAATGTGGGGCTATGAACTCACCTTGAGTCGGTGAAATGAAAGAGTAAACGTTTAGGAATATGATCATACGGAAACGAACGACGGTACACGGAGGCGGCCTAAGAGAATATAGATTTCGGCTTAGAATCGGAAGGATAGAAAAATACGAATATTGTATAAAACGTTTATTTAAAAATACTTTTGTAAATGTCTTTATAAATAAAACGTTATGTATCGGTTTTTAAGTTGAAGGTCTATTTTAGATAAAATATATAAAATGTATTAAATAACTTTCAGGTGAAATTTATATATATATATATATCTAAATATATATATATATAATATAGTATATAATATAATATATATAGAAATATATATTTATATATTTAATATATATATATTGTTCGCATTGCTACCCAAAAATCCTAAATATTAATTTAAAACCTTTCGATAATGATGTTTTTATATCTTTAATTTATTCATTTTCCGGCCGGTCACCCATGCTAGTGCTTCCCCCACGGTCTCACACGAGCACGCTTAATTGTCGATCTAAATTAAATACCTAGGTAGAAAAATTAAATAAATACTTTAATTTATTTATATAAGTTAAGTATGTATATTATTTATCATTTATAAATAATATGAATTTAGGAAAAGTTTTATAAAATATATTTTCACAATTTATTCGAAGTATATAATTTTTATAAAAATTTCGGCATGACCCGTTCGTGTTTACACGTTTTCCAAAGTCATAGACTTTAATAAAAATCACTTTCAATTTACATTTCACAAATTCGATCAATATTGTATCAAAACCCTTTATAACTAGTCCGATAAGCAAAAAGGTATTAAATAAGTTCTTGGTTCATCAATAAGCTATCATAAGCTCTTAATAAGCCAAGACATAATGAGCCGAACCATAAACTTATGGGTTAAGCTCGTAGTTCTTGGGCTTTTTATGTGGGACGTGGCCTATAAGCCCATTAAGCATTCATTGGCTTATTTGTTAAGCCAAATAAGCTTAACGTCTCGTCCTTTCAAAAGTAAGCAAGAAATAAGCCGAATAAAATATAAGTCGAATCAAATAAGCTCGAACAAAACATCCCCTTTGTTTTTCTTATTAAGCCGAACCAATAATAAGCCCGAATAAGCTTTCCCCAAAAGCTTATTAATAAGCCGAACATAAATAAGCCATAAGTATACATTTTCATTTCATAAAAATAACCACGATTACAAAACTATGATTACCTTATAATCTTTTAAATATTTTCGAACCATAAAGTAACCTTTTTAAGGTTTTATGTAGTTTAAAACTGTAAACTTTTATAATCCGTTTGTACAACTAGTATATATGTATAAAGATGAACATAAAGTACAAGAATTTTGAGGATTTGATAACTTACAAGAATATGAAGGATTTGAGGATGATTAGAGACTAAAACAACCCAAACATTGTTAAAATACCCAAACTAACTATTTTAATCAAACCCAAACAATCTTTAGCTACCAAAATCTTGATCAAAGGTGGAAAAATATATGTGTGTTTGATGGTGTTCGAACAAGAGTGAAAGAAAAGAATGAGTGTGTGTGTTTTCTTGAGAGAGAAATATTGTGGTGAATGAATGAAATATGATGAACTTGGACATAATGTATAAGAATTCAAAATTTGGCATCCAAGGTTGGTTCTCGGTGGTGGAGTCCCATTCATGAAAAAGAAAAGAGGGAAGAAGTGATCAATTTATCTCCAACTCAGAGAACATAATGCATTTGTTTGATTAATTTAAAGGATCCCATGCACACACATAAGTTATTAGTTATATCTGGAACACGTAATTACTGAAAACGCATAGAATGTTTACGAAAATTTCTGAAATTTTAAAACATCAACTAAAACATAAAAACGTGGTCACTGACGAAAGACTACGTCAATTGGCAACCTAGAACGCATTCGGTAATGATTCTCAGATAATGACGGGACAACTTCGTGGTTAAACGTAAAAATTTCACTGAACTAATAAAACTCAAAATACTAAACGAAAACGGCTAAAATATTGATCGAAAATTTACGAGGTGTCACATCCTTCCCCGTTAAAAGAGCTTTGTCCTCAAAGCTTAAGACGTAACATCTGCCACGGGTGTAGAGTTGGCGAAAAGACGAGGGTACTTCTTTTGCATTTGATCTTCACGTTCCCTGGTGAACTTAGGACCTCTCTTGGAGTTCCAATGCACTTAAACAATTGGAATACGATGTTGCTTCAGACGCTTGACCTTACGGTCCATGATCTCGACAGGTTCTTCAATGAAGTGGAGTGATAAGTGCTTAATTACACATATCTTTTACCTCTAAAAACGAGCTTAAATGACCAAAAACAGACAAAAAAAAAAAAAAAAAAAAAATAAAAAAAAAAGTATAAAAAAAAAAAAAAAAAAGGGGGGGGGGGGGGGAAAGGTGGGGGGGTTTAAAAAAAAAAAAAAAAAAAAAAAAAAATTTGGAAAAAATAAAAAAAGTGTTGGTGGGGGGGGGGGGGGGGGGGGGGGGGGGGGGGGGGGGGGGGGGGGGGGGGGGGGTTTAGGTTGTGGTTTTTTTTTTTTTTTTTTTTTTTTTTTTTTTTTTTTTTGGTTTTTTTTTTTTTTTTTTTTTTTTGGGTGTTTTTTGGAGTTTTGGTTGTTTTTTTTTAGGAATTTGTGTGGGTGGGGGATGGGGGTGGGATGTTGTGTGATGTATTTTTTATGTTTTAATGAATTTTGGTATTTTAGGTTATGTTTGGTTACGGGCGCTTCTCATTCTATGATCCCAGTTTTAATAAATAAAGAAAGTCAAACTTGTTAAAAAATGAAAAAAATCCAAAAATAGTAGTTGTAGTTAGTGTAAATTCAAAAAAATGGTGAAAACGGGGCTTACGTGTTTACTTCATAACATTGCGTGAGGACACACAATACCTTAGTTTGGGGGATTTGATAAGTGCTTAATTACACATATCTTTTACCTCTAAAAACGAGCTTAAATGACCAAAAACAGACAAAAACTGCCAAATATATGTTTGTTTTGCATTTGTATTGTGCAGGAAGTGGATATCAACAAAAAGACAGAAAACCAAGCCAAAATGACAAAACTGAGCATGGAATGGAAAAGACTGTGCAAAATCAAGGCCAAAGTCCAATTTTTTTATAAAACTCAAGGACCAAAAATGTAAATTTTAAAAACCTTGTTTTATAATTAAAAATGAAAAAAATAAAGAAAAGGGCCAAAAATGCCAAGTTTGAAAGTTGTTTTAAAAAGAAAAATAGAAAAATAAAACACAAGGGCTGTTTTGCAATTTTCCAAACCTTTTTATTTCTTTTAGTTATAAAAACGACAAGGACCAATTCTGTCACTTTCCAAACCTAGGTTATAACTAAATTCGGGCCAAAATAGAAATGAAAAGAGAAAGAAAGTATGGGGGGCACTCTTGCCTCTTCCCCATACTTTCCTTTTAAACCTGCTAACCACAACTGTACCCAAACCCCTTACCCGCCAAAACTCAAACCCCCCTCTCCCACTGTTTTCTTGCAATACCACTATCCCAAGTACCACTCACAGCTCACCCATACCCATTTCCCACAACCCATTGCCCCTATAACCTCTCCCCTGGCAAAATCACACAACCCGAAGACCCCATGAATGGTGAGATGATGTAACAGGAATAATGGAAGGCTAGGATTGCTTGTGAGGCTTCCTACTCTCACAACAAACACAGCCCAAGTCATTTGGACTGCTATAAAAGAGAGAAGACCAAGCCGAAGAACCACACACCATTTTTTTATGTTTTTAGCTTAATTTTAATTCCAAGTCTTTCTTTTAAGCATTTAAAGTGTAATACAGTTCATTTAAAAGTTTTATGCTGTAATTCATTCAGTTTTAATAAAAGTTAAAGACTTTCTTGTTATTTTAATATTTGAAATTTAAAGTTTAATG